>BSDF01000171.1:0-28936 GCA_027925045.1 Hypotaenidia okinawae
CGCGAAATACCAAAAATATTTTAAATGAGGAGGAGAAAGAGGTTCTTGGCGTGTACCCGGTGCAGCCAGCAGAAAAGGGAGCTCCAGGGACTCCAGGGACTGCGGAGGCGGTGAGCGCTACGCCTTCTGCACCACCTAGTCCCGATGTACCACCTCCACGGTATCCGTGGAATGAGCTGCCACAGGCGCACCAGGAGGAAGATCCGGGAGGTGCGGGCGGTTTCCCGGGGCCGTCCGCATCAGCAGGCGCCAGGAAAAAACAAGCGGTGAAAGGAGCAGAGGGGGGAGTCGCCTCGGAGAAGGCGCGGCCGCGTACAGAGGGTCCGTTAATAGTCGATGATCCTCGCGATTGGATGCCGGGCGCTCTTTTGCGTAGAAAGGATAGTCCAGAGGGAAGGGAGGCACAAAAATACAATCTGCGCCACAAAAAGATGGCGCCGGCCGGAAGCGGTCTGCCTCCGTCCCACGTGGGCTCTTGCCGGAAGTAAAGGAGGAGCCGAAAGAGGAAGGGGAGGAGAAGGAAGTGGATACTGATGACGAACTGGCAAGAGCGATGCAAGAGGCGTGGCAACCGGCAAACACGAAAGGGCTGAGAAAACCGGAAGAGCTTAAGAGCAGCTACGACCACGCATTCCAAGAAATGGTCGAGCTCTTACGAGCCCTTCGGATGCAAGTGCAACACCAAAGGGAAATGTTACAAACAATAGAAAAGAAGCAGGCGGGAAATAAAAAGCCTGCAATGGAGGTTCCATTAACCAACTGGAATCTCATAGCAACTGAATGTGCTTTAGGGGGACTGAAATTTCAAGCACCCCGAGTTCTCCCAGTGAGGGTGACCCGGGAGGGAATGGTAGAATGGACACCTTTAGAGCCTAAAGCAGTACAACAACTAGCCAAGAGTGTGGCAGATGCAGCTTGTAGTTTACAACCACTTCAGTTTGTTGTACTAGACCCGGATGGCCCAGCTATGACTGGCAGCGCCACGCCCTTCATTACCAGCCTGGCTGAGCCACTGCTTGGCAGAGATGTCCTGGCGCAACTAGGGCTTCGTTTGACAAATTTAGCGTGAGGGCCACTGCTTACCTTCTAAGCAATGAATCTGCAATTTCACTGGTCTGGAAAACCGATAAACCAGTTTGGGTAGAGCAGTGGCCTCTGACCAAAGAAAAATTACTAGTAGCGCAACAGATCATTCAACGGGAGTTAGAGCAAGGTCATCTGGAGGAGAGCTACAGTCCCTGGAATACGCCCATCTTTGTAATCCAGAAGAAAGATAAGAAAAAGTTTCGCCTATTACACGATCTTAGAGCAGTTAACAAGTGTATGAATGATATGGGTGCCTTGCAACCTGGCCTTCCACTAGTAACAGCAATTCCAGAGAATTGGCCGGTGGTTGTAATGGATATTAAAGATTGCTTTTTTTCAATTCCTTTGGCCCCACAGGACTGTGTCCGGTTTGCATTTACCGTCCCCTCTGTAAATTTAAGTGAGCCTGCTAAAAGATATCAATGGAGGGTGTTACCGCAGGGCATGAAAAATTCCCCGACCATCTGTCAGACAGCGGTGGCAAAAATTTTGGAACCTGTACGACAGAAATACCCCCAGGCCTTGATAATTCACTATATGGATGATTTGTTGGTGGCCGCCGCGACACAACAGGACACTGACTTGGTAGAACAAGAGGTTGCCCAACAACTGGGTAATGCGGGGCTAGTCATTCAAGAAGCAAAGACGCAGCGAGGAGAAGGCATAAATTACTTGGGAACACAAATCTTTTCTCAAACAGTGATCCCACAACCAGTAACCTTTAATATAAAGGTTGCAACTTTACATGACATACAAAAGTTAGTGGGCACTATACAATGGCTGCGTGACATGATAGGTATCCCTCAAGAAATGATGATTCCACTCTTCGAGCTGTTAAAAGGCAAGTGTCCATGGGAGCCACGTCAATTGACACCTGAAGCTCAGGAAGCCATACAACGTATTGAATCCTTAACAACCCAAAGTAAGCTTCATAGGTGGGACCCCCAACAATCTGTAGAAATTTTTTTGACGGTTACTAAAGCTGGAGCCGTAGGAGTGATAGGACAGGGGCCTCCGGAACGGCCCAAGGTACTCTGGTGGATTCTTTCTAATCAAATTTCGACAGCTTACATGTCCCACATAACGGCTCTAGCGAAGCTGATGACAAAAGGAAGAGCTAGCTGCATACGACATTTTGGGAAAGAACCGGCAGCGATCTGGGTACCACTGAAAAAGTCGCAATGGGAAGAAGTAGCCTCTAGACAAGACCAAGTCGCAATAGCATTAGAGGGTTATACTGGAGACGTCAAGTGCGGTCCTACCTTGGAGCTCTATAAACACCTACAAATTATAAGCCCCAGAACGGTTAGGCGCGTTCTGAGTGAACCACAACCTGGACCCACCCTTTTTACCGATGCTTCTTCAGCTACCAACACCGCAGTGGTTGTTTGGAAAACAGGAACCCAATGGCACCGCATTAGGCTTACAGAACCAGCTAGCAGCGTACAGTATTTGGAAGCACTCGCAATGGCTCGAGCATTAACCATCAAGACTGAAGAGCACATTAATGTTGTCACCGATTCGATGTTTGTCTATAAGCTTCTCTTAAATATGACCTGCCCAGGATGGGCAGGCACGCCTATTGCCATTATGCTGGAAGAAGCTCTTCAGAAACGCACCACTACCGTCACAGTAGTCCATGTAAATAGCCACACCAAAGTGCAAGGCTACTACCAAGAGGGGAATGACATGGCGGACAAAGCAGCCAAAGGAGTATGGACCCTCACACGAGCTAAAGATGTGCATAACCACCTCCATCTTGGCGCCAAAGCGCTAGCGAAGTATTGCGACATTTCGCTGACTGCAGCGCGGGACGTGGTTGCTACATGCCCACATTGTCAACGATCAACGCTATGGGGAGCCGGTGTGAATCCACGTGGATTGAATCCCAATCAAGTATGGCAGACTGATTTTACTCTTTGTTCCTTATTAAAACCGCAACCATGGCTGGCAGTAACAGTGGATACCTGCAGCGGAATCATTCTTGCAACGCAACATAAGAAAGTTACAGCCCGTGCAGCCCAGACTCATTGGACAACGGCAATAGCCTGGTTAGGCCTTCCACACACCATCAAAACAGACAATGGCTCCTGTTTTACGGCCCAATCATCGAAAGACTGGGCGGCCCAATGGAATATTCACCTACTCCAGGGCATCCCATACAACAGTCAGGGCCAGGCCATAGTGGAGCGAGCCAATCAAACATTGAAAGATAAGATTAAAGTGCTTGGGGAGGGGGATGGCTATACCCAGAGCATTCCCACGCATAAACATACTGAAATTCTAACGCACACGCTTTATGCACTCAACCACCACATCAGAGGGACGAGAATAAAACAGCAGTCGAAAAACACTGGGCATTAAAGATGGTAGACGAAGGACCTTTTGTCCTTCTTTGCGATCCTAACACAGGGGTGTGGGACAAAGGATGGCAACTTGTAACACAAGGGAGAGGGTATGCAGCAGTTAAACGTAATGAGCACATTAGATGGGTACCAGCTCGCTGGGTTAGACCCGACTTAGATAAGTAGAGTTAGACTAATCACATTTCTGAGTTGTGTCTTAACAGGGTATGACTATTCGTGGAGCACTCCGAGGACTCTGGCGATCAGCACGTCAGTGACGCTGATGAACTGCCCTATGAGTGAGAATGGAGATCCGTGAATGCGGGCTCAGTGTGAAACGTGTGGCATGATACCCTGGAGAAGACACTCACGAGCACGGTGTTGGGGTGAACCCTGCCTCCACAGAGGAAGAAGTATCATCAATATAATAACAATAGCCGGTCGCAAATGCCCTGAATCTCCTGTTGCAAAATGCCACTTGTGGGTATGTCCTTGTGAAGCCCAAAGGTGGCGGGTAGCACGATATCCTAAAGTTAAGTACCAGCAGCCGACGCAGCCTACAGTTAGTTAGCATGGGGAGGGGGATATGCAGGGAATGGCGACCGGAAGATCACGAGCTGTACGGGAAGCGAATAGGGAAGAGGGGTCCTCACTATGCTGCTAGAGATAAGGCTTCTGCACAGGAGAGGATGATACGGGCAGTGACACAGGTCAAGGGGTGGTAACGAGGCATGGGGCATATATAAGTTGTTGTTAAACCATAAATAAACGCCATTTACAGCATCCTCATATTGGTGTCAGTGCTGGCGGGCCCGGAGGCGAGAGAGTGCCTCCGTGCCACCTCAACCGTAGGAGGTCGATTGCCGGATGGAAGGCAACACTTGTGTCTGTCAGATATGCACTGCACAATTTCATGTGCACAGATGAGAAATCCCTGAGGCAGCGAAATCTCTGTCACTCCCATTATTTCAATGGTAACATCCACCTGATCTGCTGAACTTCACCAATCCCCAGAGTTGATTTCTGGATGTCATGAACACAATAGTTCCACTTCCCCCAGGTCGGTATGTATTGTCTATATACAAGGCCTGTGACCAAACCCCATGGCTGTATCTAAACTTGGCCAGGAATGGCAAGAATAACCAGAAGGACTTGTACAGGTATGTCAGCCAGAAAGGGGAGGTTTAGAAAGGGCCCTGCAGCACAGGCAAAGTCTGACAGAGCCAAGGCAGAGGCTCCTGGCGTAATAGGAGGCAACAGAGCAACTTCCATGGAACGCCTCAGGGAGCTTGACTCTGCCCAGGACAGAAGCTCATACTACTGGAACCTGTTCAGTTTGGGGGGTTTTTTTTCTACTTAAAATAAAATAATTGCTTTTTTAATCTTCTCAGCCCTGCAGCCCGGCCAGCATCCCGCCCTGCCCGGCGGGGAGCGGCAGCAGCTGCCAGGGCCGGGCTGCCCTTCGGCTCCGCTCATTTTCAATCATCCTTGGCTGCAAGACCTTCACCTGCCCCAGGAGCAGCAGAGATCCACCTGCACAGTTTGATCCAGGAGCCTGGCAAATAACACCTCTACACGTCCCCTGGCCAGAAGAAGCAGAGAACACCGGACTTCTCCCTGGTGACCGTAGCGCCAGGCAGGGATCATCAAACAGGCACACGCACATCTTGTCCTGGAACTGTGCTGGAGACCTGGCCTTCCAAGCCATGGTGGCTACCATCCAACCCACCATCCCACCCCCCAGTCCTGGACACCCACCCCAACGACCACGTCTCGTTTGATGTTTTCCCAGTTATTTCATTTTCTTCCTCTTTCCTAAAAATATCTTTTCTTTCTTTGATTGTTTCTCATTTTGGAAGCTCCAAGAGTCTTCCTGACCTGCTGAATTCGGGACCACAAGAAGATCAGAGACCTTGTAATTAGAAAATCCTCACCGGGGGAAAACCATGAGGTTTGTGAGGGCTGGGGAGGGCAGGTCCCCCAGCCGACCGGCTGTCTCTTCTCCGCCGTCGCCGTGCTCCAGTGCCTGCAGTTGCCATCTGGGCTGTGCTGCACTGCTGCTTTTCCAAGACTGGCCTGGGTAAGAGAGTTCCTCTTCTCAAGCCCACACCAGGTCAGGAGATGCTTTTGAGAGCCGGGTGGGCAGTGCCTCGCCCCCCGTGCCTGCAGCTGGCGTGGATTTGCTGGGGTTCTTTGCTTCCCTGGGCCCTCACGGATGCACAGACACTGCCAACCAGCAGAGCTGGGCATGTGTACAAAGTCATACAGCACCAAAGCTTGATGTACAGTTGTTAATAGTGAGAACATTGTACTTTTTTGTGTTCAGCTTTTGGGTTTGATTTATCTTAATTATTAATTTAGTTTGATGATGATGATTTTATTTTTTTTAATTACTGGAGTTTTTTAAAGAATTCTACAGGGTGACAGGCCGGGCAGGAGAGGAGGTGGGGCAGCCCTGTGTGTCAGAGAATGCTTTGACAGCCTGGAGCTGGAGGATGGTGATGACAGGGTTGAGTGTCTCTGTTTTAAGATCAGAGGAGCAGGAAATGAGGGAGATGCAGTGATGGGAGTCTGCTATAGACCCCTGGCCAGGAGGAGGAAGCCACTGAGTTGTTTCTTAAACAAGTGGGAGAAGTCTTGCGATCACCAGCCCTCGTCCTTAGTGGGGACTCCAACTTCCCGATGTCTCCTGGAAGTCCAGTCCAGCAGGGAGGGAGCAGTCTAGCAGATTCCTGGAGTGTTTGGCAGACAACTTCCTGGCCCAGCTGGTGAGTAAACCACCCAGGGAAGGTGTCCTGCTGGAGTTGTTTGTAAACAGAAGAGGCCCAGTGGGGGATGTGAAGGTTGGAGGATGCCTGGGGCATAGTGATCATGAGCTGATAGAATTCTTAGGACTGGGAGAAGTAAGGAAGGGAGAGAGCAAGACAGCCACCTTAGAGTTCCCTAGGGCTGACCTTGGACTGTCCAGAAAGCTGCTTGATAAGATGCCATGGGGGGCATCCCTTGAGGGCAAAGGAGCCCAAGAGGGTTGTAGAGAGGTGGGTGCTGGTCTCTGCAGCCCAGGAACAGGAGATGGGACAAGGGGAAATGGGCTCAAGCTGTGCCAGGGCAGGGTCAGATTAGATGTTAGAAACAAAGTTGTTACTGCAAGAGTTGTGGGGCTGTGGAACAGGCTGCCCAGGGAGGGGCTGAGGCACCTTCCCTGGATGTTTTGAAGAACAGGCCAGATGAGGTGCTCAGGGATCTGGCTTAGCACAGGATGGGAACGGTTGGGCTCGATGACCTTCAAGGTCTTTTCCAAGGTTGTGATTCTGTGATTCTAGCCAGTAAATGATGTGTTTATTTATTGATTGATGAGTCCTGTGGGTTGCCCACCCAGCCTTGCTGCTCCAGCTGCTGCTCCCCGCCCCGGGCTGCTCCGCTGGGAACGGCTGCGGGCGCGATGCTGCGTGAGGAAGGAGCCGGCACTCGCCGCCCGGCCCTGCCTGCAGGAGAAGGAGAGCGCTGGGCTCCTCTGCCGGACCCGCTCCTTGGGGCTCCTCTGTCCCTGCCGCAGCCCCAGAGCAGCTCCCCCAGCACCGGCGGCCAGGGCCGTGCCCGGGGGCCGCGCCGAGGGAGCGGGGGACGCGGCTCAGCCCCGCAGCCCGGCCGGCATCCCGCCCCGGCCGGCGGGGAGCGGCAGCGGCTGCCGGGGCCGGGCCGCCGCTCGGCTCCGCTCGGGCCCGCTCGGCTGCGCTCGGCTCCGACCGCGGCTGCGGGAGGAGCCGCCCCGCGGGACAGCGCTCCGGCCCGGGCCCCGCACCCGGTCCCGGCGGCAGCCGCCGGCTCGGCTCGGCCCGGGCACAGACGACCGAGGGCTGAGCCTCCGCCCGCTCCCTCCCGCGGGGATCTGCTCACGGACCGGCCGGCCGGGCCTTCCCGCCCCTCGGGGTCTCCGCAGCCTCGCCGGGAGCGAGTCCCGCACCCCGCCCGAACCGGCCCCGGGCCCTGCCGGCACCCTGCACCCGGCCCGCCACCGGCAGCCCCTCCCGGCTCCCTCCGCCCCAGCCGGCCCGGCTCGGGCGCGCAGGGGCGGAGCCGAGCCCAGAGCAAGGGGTCCGGCCGAGCCCCGCACAGCCGACAGCAGCCGAGCCGAGCCGAAGGCCCGTCTGAGCTCGGCTCCGTTCGGCTCTGTTCGGCTGGACTCGTCTCTGTTCGGCTGGAGTCGGTTCTGTTCGGCTCCGCTCGGGCCTGTTCGGCTGGACTCGGTCCAGATCGGCTCCGTTCGGCTCCTCTCCGACCGCGGCCCCGGCCCGTCCCCACCTGAGGCGTGGGCGGGCGGCGTTGGCGGCGGGGCCGGTGGCTGTGGCGGGGTCGGCTTCCCTTCACCGGAGCTGGGGGCTGCCCGGTGGTGGTGCTGAGTCCCCTCAGCCGGGGAATCGTGCCAGTGCTGTTAACATTCTGCCTTCCACTGTTGTTTCAGCCTCTCCAGGAAGCGACTGGAGTCGCCCGTGGGAATTACCTGATGGGTCCTGGGGATGGTGTCTGTGCCGCAGGGTTGGTTTGTGTCACGGCTTGGTTTGTGAGAGAAGGCTGAGGCCACGGGCTTTGTCCTTGGGAGCCCAGTGGCAGAGGACAGGTGAGGGACGCCCAGCAGCTGTGGCCGCTGCATGGCCACCAAAGGCAGGGAAAGCCCCTGGGCCTCCTGGGCACAGGGACTGCCTGGGGCCCAGCACCCCAAAGGCCTTCCTCTGAGGGGTGCTGGGCAGGGCTGTGCATGGGGGGGCCGCCCAACACACCCCGTCACCAGGCAACGGTGAGGTCACAAGGCCCCGGGGCAGTGTCCAAGGGGGTGTCCTGCCAGAGCCCTGCCAGAGCTGTCCTGGGGACAGCCCCAGGCACACGCAGGAGGAAGGGCTCCTCGAGGAGCTGCTGAAAAGGGGGCTGAGGGAGGACAAGGCTCCAAAGGCAGGACAAGGCTGCTGGAGGTTTCCTACCGCAATGGCAGCTCAGGGCAGAGCCACCTTTAAAGATCAGTTGAGGGAGAGAAACCCTTTCTGTCTGGAAGGCCACGGCAAGAGCAAGGGGATGCCTTCTTGAGAAGCCTGCAGAGCTCATCCCCCTCATCCCCCACGGAGCCGGGGGCAGCAGCCGTAAGCAAATGGGGTGCAGCAATTTTGAAGGGGTCCCAGAGCTCTGGAGCCCAGGCCGGCAGCCTGCCAGGCGCGGGAAGGATCCTTGCCCCCGGGTTGATAGGGCCGGGGAGGAGGTGAGGCCCCGGGCTGAGGGAGAGCGGGGCTGGGGCATCTCCTGGGAGCGGTGAGCAGCAGGTGGGCGGAGGGAGCCGGTCTGGCTCAGCTGCTCAGGGAATAGCCGATCGCCAGCTCTGCTGCTGGGGTCAGGAAGGAATTTTCCCCCGGGGCGGATTGGCACTGGTCCGCGGGGGTTTTTCGCCTTCCTCTGCAGCACTGAGCAGGACCCCTTGTCGGGCCCCTCCCCAGCTGGGCACCCGGGCTGGGTCCCTGCCTGCTGCTGGTGCCCCACGAAGGTGGCCTGTCGTGCCCTGCAGCTGGGGGGAGGAGGGCTTTTTCCCCCACGCTGGGCTAGTAGTTGTGCCCCGGGGGTTTTTGCCTGCCTCTGTGGCCCTGAGCGCGCTGGTCCCTTGCCAGGGCTCCTTTGGGCCCGTGAGGCTCGGGGCCTGCTGCTCACGCCCCACGAAGGTGCCCTCGTGCCCCGCATGGCGGGGGAGGCAGCTTTCTGGACTCCCGGGGCGGGCCCCAAGGGAGGCCCCCCCAGGCCTGTCCTCTTCTCCTCGGCAGCACTGAGCACAGCCCCTTGACAGGGCTGGCTTTCTCCAGGGCTTCTTGCTTGGGCAGAACAGACCCTGCTGAGAAGGGCTCCCGGCTCGCTGCACCCACCCAGGGCAGCACAAGAGCACTTGTCCGGCAGCCCTGGCCAAGCAGCACAGGGACAGAGCGAGTTTGGGAAGGGCTGAAGCTTGTCGTGGCTGCATGTCATCCTTTGCAAAAGGCCTCACAATACCACACCGTGGTTCTGTCAGGTATTTTTTCTGTTGTGTGTTGCTGCCAATTTCTTCCCGGTCTGTTCAGGGAACAGACTGCTTGGCCTGAGTTCCTACTGCTCCTTTCTGTGGCTCTGTGTCTTTCCTTTGCCAGGCTGTCGGGGGTGTTTCTTTCCTAAGCTCTGCTGAGCAGTGCCTCAGCCTGCTCCTGACCGTTGTGCTAATGCTTGTGAGCATCAGTTCTGAAATGGATTCAGAGAGAAAAGTCCCATCTGATGACCCGCTTCAGGCAGCGTGGCTGTGAGTCAGTGGATTGCCCAGGCACCTCTTGGGAACTCCACGGTCCAGCTTTTTGTGTTCAGTACCTGAGAGAAGAGGGCTACTGTCCCAGAGGCACCAACCTCCATTTACTGATCTGGTAGGATTAGTGGGACAATGATTTGGAGCAAACAGTGTCAAACTGGTAAAATCTTCCTGTTACTAGCTGTTTGTGCAGAACCTCTGCTTTCTTGCTGTCACTGATGTAGGAACAGCTTCATCAGATGCAGTCACCTAGAATTGATGGAATTCTTAACCAAAGGCTTTATGTGGCAGTTGTTTCCTTTTAAATGCGTTACTTTACCCAGGAGAATTGTCTGAGTGTGCAGGTTGTGTTTTGCTTATTTTGATCCTCCTGTGGGGAAGATCTGAGCACTGAGGAGCTATCCACCAGCTCTCTCTTGGACATGGAATGTATACGACTCCAAGACCTAACTCTTGACGTGATCCCATCCTGTTGTTGAAACACCAACTTCCTGGTTCCTCAGCTGAGTTTGGATTATGACTGCAGCTCTGAGTCTGTAATGGGATATTAAGCTATGAGCTGCATCCAAACCTGGAGGATAGCCAGTCCTGTTTGGTTATTGGAATTTCCACTGGATCTGGTAGAGGTGGTGGTAAAACCATAGGACAACTATTTCATAACCTGGCAGTAGCTTTCTGTAGTAGGAATTTTGACAAAATACCTGTCGTCTTAGTAAAATGTTGGCTTCATCTTTTTTTCTTACAGGCAAGCAATGAAACCTCCAGAATAAGTAGCTTGTCTTGCCTAAAAAACTGCTACAAATAAGGACTGTTAGCTATTGGTGGTTTTTTATAGAAGAAATTGTCTCGCTGTAGAGTTCCTGCTGGATTGATATTCTTCCTCTTTTTCAGGAATCATCACTTAAAACTGGCATTTTGGAATGCAGCCTGTTCATATTGGTTAGAATGTAAAGTGAGCTGCAAGTCTAACAGACTAGAAGTAGTCTTGTAGTAAGAAGTTGCTCTTTAAATCTTGGGGAAATATCATCATGATGCAATCACTGGAAATTATCATTATGATAATAGTAATAACAATAATATAATAATGCATAGATGTGTGCTTTAGGCTTAATACTGTCTCCATCTCTCTCCTGCTTCCAAGATTTAAAGAGCAACTTCTTACTACAAGACTACTTCTAGTCTGTTAGACTTTTTAGGCTGTGCAGTAGAATTCTGACCAAAGAAAAGCCATAGCCAGAACTTTCTTTTTTTTTTCCCAGAGGGAAAAGCAGAGGGTTTATGTCTTATACTTCAATGCTGGCAACAAATGTTTCACTAGCATTTATTTCTTGCAATTTATTACATAAAACTTATCATTTTGATGAAGAAGCTACTTATAAAACATCACAAGAATGCTCTAAGCAATAGATTTATTAAAAGATTCTCAGCGAAGGCAAAGGCAGTGTGATGGCATAGTACCTCTGGAATGCCTCCTTTGTGCTGCTGCTTTAAGTGAGGGTTGGTTTAAGCCACACTTGAGGTAGGAACCAGTTTGGTGGTTAGTTTAGACTGGCAGCAGAGCAAAGAGCACAGCACACAAGGCTGCTCAGCACCTCCTCTCCCTCTCAGCTGGTGGTGGTGGGAGCAACCTGTTCCATTTCTGTCCTTGTGGACTCAGGCAGAAGTGTCTGCACGTTCAGGCTCTATCACTTGCCTGTGTGGTTGTCTCTTGTTCCAGGGCAGCTTCTGCCCACAGGCTGTAAGTTGGAGCTTGTTGGATGTAGCTCCCCTACACTAACTGTGCAGGGTAGCTCCACCCTACACTGCAAACTGAATATTTGGCATAACTCTTCAGAAAGCTTTAGACAGTGTAAACTAGTCAAAGTTCAGAAGGGAAGCCAAAGAAACTTCTGGAGATGGTTGGTTAGATTTAGGACAAGGGAGAGAGAACATCCCAGCGACTGCTTCCTGATTCCTAGGAAGAGCATCCATAGGATGCCTGTGCATTTTAAATGGGCAGCAACTTTGGTGAGTGTTTCAGCAGCAGATTCCATTTCTACATTCCTGGTTTAGAACCAATGCTGGTGAACAGGAAACTCAGTGTTCTGGTGCCAGTTGAATAGAAGATCTTTCCACTGGCGGGGTGGGGGGCAGAAAAGCCATTTCAAAGCCCTGCTAGAAGCCAGTGCCTACACAGGGAAAACATGGGCTTGTCCTTGTGCCTGGGATTTGAAACCTTTGCAAATGCTTGCCAAGGCCCTTAGAATCAAGAATTTAGACTGAACTGACATGGTACAGCAAAAGGACACATTTCTTCTGAGGTGTTACAGACTTTAGACCTATCATTGTTTTGTGCCTAGAAAAAAGCATCTGCATCTACTTATTGACAGGATAATTGTTGCTTGTCTGGTTGTTGCTTTTCTCTGTTGCCATGCATTCAGCTGGGAACTGTTTCTGTCAGTCTGGGATGTTCCATTGTTCAGACAGACCTGTTAGAGGGCAGCAGTTAATCTGACTTCAGCTTTGTCTTTTGGCCCCTCACAGTTGCTCTGTCAATGGGAATTGATTTACTCTGGGGGAAAGGACCCAACAGTTCCCATCGCTCCGTATCATTTCTCATGACACAGCACTGTGATTGCTGGGATTCATCTGGGTGACACTCTGGCTTGCATAGAATGTTTAGCTGTGGTGTAGCTCACGATTCAAAGGTCGATGGGAACAGGTTGCTGGGAGGATTTAATTGGTTTCTCTCAGTCCCTATGCTCTTACAGAGTTGCACAGCAGTCATTTCTAAGGCAACCTTGTGAAATGCCCTTCAGAAATTGACTCAGCTGTGATTGGGAGTGTTTTGGGCAGAACTAGTGCATTCTAGGAAGTATTTTAAGTTTTCAAAGTTTCCATCATTAAATAGCTCCCACCTAGAGGAAGATTTACCTCCCATGCTGAAATATTATGCAAAATTTTCTTTGTTCATTTTCAGACACTGAACAGGCAAAGGAGAAATGAGTCATAAGTGATGAGATTAACTCAGCTCTGATGGGAGTCAGGTAACATCAAACATCATTTTAAGGAAGGATGTTCAGCACTGTCTAGCTCTCAGTGCTAGATAGCACTGTAGATTCTCATTTCACTCAGCTTGGCAGTTTTTAAGGGCTTCCTTTTCCCCTTGGGATGTTTACTTTCTGTGTAGGAATGTTGCTGCCCCATCCTCCTGGATTTCTGTTAAATTCTGAACACCTTTCAGATCCAATTCCTAAAGTTTATGAGGTTGAAAAGTTGTCTAGACCTTTTATACCTGATGGTCCTAGTTGATCTGTGCACATGCACAGGGCAGTCTTTGATAGAGCCGAGCTCTTTGCTTCCTCTTCTGCAAACCAAAGCTGGAAAGTTTCAGTTTCAGTTCAGGTAGCTCTCACTGTCACCTGTCCCTTCACTTTTCTACTAAAGGAAGAATTGCAAGCTACAGAGGATTGTGGGGGAAAGCAGAAATCCAACTCCTGACAGGTTTCCACTTTAGTGGTGAAAGGAAATAGCTGCTCTTTTTTGTACCTGGAGCAATTGATCTGCCTCTCCAAGAGCAGAATTCCTGCAGTTCTTGCAGTATTCTAGACCTTGGTTCTACCTGCCTGTTGCCTTCCAGTTGCCCACTAAACTCAAGGGACAGACCAACTAGCATGCAAGCTGCCCTTCTCAAAATCATTACCTCAGTAATCCAAATGACTTCTTGCTCTGACTCAGCTCCAGCAGAGTTCCTTGTAGAACTGACTGATGTTTCCTGCTCTCACACTCTCTTACGGTACAGCTTCTGCTAGATGCTCTGCTGCCCTTTGTATGAACTGTTCTCATCTGAAGCGTTGTTCAAGGGACCCTCAGGCATTGCTTCTGGTCTTTTGTTTGAGTCAAAGCCTCTGAGAGCAGTAACAAGTCTTCAAGCATACTCACTTTCTTCAGGTGGCTTCTTATTTTAACTCCAGATCAGTCCTGATACCGAAGGCTAACTACTCCAGAGTTGGGTCACAGAACCCTCTGACACATTTGCTTGCTGTGTTTAGTGCTGACAGCATTTATCTGGACTTGCCATCCCAATTGTTCCTCCTTGGTGTTCTGTTGGTGGTTGTCAGCACGTTCCAAGCGATGGCTGCGTCACTGGCAATACTACAGGTCCTCAGCAAAGGGCAGACAAGAAATGATGCCCTTTTCTCTCTGCCAGTAACTCACCCCATCTGCTGACAGAGTGGCAAACTCGTGTCTCTGACACAGTCTGACTTGAGCTGTTCTGAACCCCTTTATTATTCTTACCTCCTAGAAATGCCTTTGTGCCTGGCTTACTGACCCTGTCCTCTTGTCAAATGACATGGAACATCTTCTCTATTTCCCATGGCTTAATGTTTGTCTCTCTTGGCTCCTGTTTGTTATCTGACTGTGTCACTCTTCTCTCTCTCAGTGGTACGTTTCCTAATGCAGTTTGTATGGAATGTGCTCTGCACAGGAGAGTTGCACTGGGTCGTCTCATGACAGTACACAGTAGGTGTCTGTCTGTGAGCAGTATAATGATGCTTTGAAAGAAGATTCTGATTTGCTCTCAGTGTTTAATGCTGCTGTTTGGTGTTAGAAATACGTTTGAAGACGCAGAATTTCGTCCTTGAAAAATCTACTTTCTCCTTGTTAATAGCACTGGTCACCTTCATGTGTCATTTACACCTAACAGATGTACACCTCTGGGCTCATTAATTTTATTCCACCCAAGTAGAAGCAGTAAAGGAAAATACAGTTAGTAATCACTGTGACATAGTTTTTTAAAAGCCTGTGTCCCTGCTGAAGTAATCTCTTGTCCTAAAATAGGAGAGAGAGGAAAATAAAGAAAAAAGAGTTAGGAGTGAAGGGGTTGAGGGATGGACAGTGCTTTAAAGAGGGGAGTGAAGCAGGCATAAAAAGGCAGAATGAAAAGCAGTGAGCAATACTTGCCACACAGTTTGACAGGCTTGAGTAGTGCTATACCTGGTCTAGGCAGCAGTGCTACTTGTAGTAGGAGTTTTGCTCTAGAAAGCAACAGTGGACTGTAGCTAGAGAGATCTCAGGTCAGGTTGAACAGTAAATTGGAAAGTCAAAACTAGATTTTTAAACTGGGCAGACATGCAAGCCACATAGCTATTGAAAGGGTTTAAGCACAAGCTAAATCCTTGGGGCAGAAGGTAGAGGGTTGTAACTTGGAAAGTACAAGGGCTTTCTGCATCAGTGACTCCTCTATGATTTATAACTATGTTTGAGGGGGAAAAATGCAAGCCAAACAGAACCAAGAAAACCCAAACCCAAAGCCAAATCGTGGTCCTGGCTTTCTGCTCCACTGTCAAGCCCTAAAGTAGGGGAAAAATTGCTTTCTATAAACTACATGGTAATTTGGTGCATGTCTGAACCAGCCTACTCAGCAAGTCCATGTTGTTCCTGTTCCAGTTCTGACTGGACAGAACACAGGGAGAAGTTGTGAGGCCTGTCTCAAGGCAGAAAGCCCTTAGGAGCTCTGGTGCTGACAGCTGATGGCATGAAACCTGTCTCTGTTTTTAGAGACCCTTCAGATTACCTTCTCTACTCTTGCCCTTGAGAGTAGGTGATTGTTGGCAGGGGTTACAAGTTCTTTTCTCTGTGGTGATGACTGTGCTTCTAACTGCTGGTTTGATGATGTGACAAGTGATCCCAGGGGATTGTCACTTTCCAGCTCCTGGAGGAATGAACTCTAAGGACATTTCTTCTGTGGTTAGTAAAGTGTAGTCTTGGGCTGGTAAGGTTTTAGAAGGAAAGGCCTTTGAACAGAGAGCAGGTGGAGAGGCCAGAAACACTCTGACAAGGGTTATGGTTTTGCCTCCAGAATGACAGCAGAATATAAATACCAGAGGAGTGAGATGACAGAGCTTTTACATGATAGATCTTTGCCATGCTTCTTGCAATGACATTCAACAACTACTGGGTAAAGAGACGTCAATAGAAACACAGAAAGCATTCCCTGGAGACTGTACATCTAGTGCTAAGGTCCCAGCTGCTGTGTCACACTATAAAACAGGACCTCAGATAGAAATGTCAGCTTGAGATGCTTTATGTTCATTTTCATAGTTTACTTCTAGCTTGGTCTTCAGGAGGCAGAGACCAAAATATTTTGACAGATACTGATTGCATGGTCCACTTACCCTCAGTCCCTCTTCTCCCAGTCTGATTGTTCAAGCCTTTTTGTCTAATTCCTTTGAACTAGAGTGGTATGATGCATAAAGTCACATCAGCTGCTGCCTACTAGAATGTACCAATGAATACTGTGCAGTGGAAAAGAGTGTAAGAATGTGTCAGAGGAATACACACAGGTATCTTCATGTGATCTTTGAATGAAACAAAACTTCTAGGAAGGTGAAAAATAACCTGCCTGGCTGCCATCAGGAGCTTTTAGTGCATGATGCTCTTGCATGCAGGACAGTTATTATTTATCTGGCAGATGAGTGTGAGGATTGTGACTGGTTGGTTACCAGAGCAAGTGCCTTGAGATTCAGGAGTGCATTAGAATATGTGTGCTCATGCTATAAACCCTCCTGTCTTTGCTTCAAAGATTTTACATCCAGACCTTTGAGAACCCAGGCAGGGATACTATTGATTGAGGACTTTGGTTTTGCTAATTTTTCCAAGACATATCTCTGTAGAATTACAGGCAAATGAAGTCCCTCTGTGGGAACCAAGGAGAAAAGATTGCCATAGATTCTGGTGAGAAGCTTGAATACTTCCATCAAGAATACCTTCCTCTCTTTTCCTTGTCTGTTTTTTAAAGATAATCTTCATAGAATTAAGACATAGAAAACCTTCTATCCATTCATTTCACTCACCCTAGTGGTTAATTTTTTTCCCATAGTCTGTGTCTTATTTCAAGCCTAAATGTATCTAGGTTCAACTTGGAGCTTTCAGATCTCATTGCCACTTCTGTACCTAAAGCAAAAAACCCACCACCCCAGAAATTTCTTCATCATGCATGCCAGAAGCTTCTGTGAATAAAGTCAGTGGAAGCTCTCTAGACTCTGGCAAATAGAGGTGATTGCTCTGACTTTCCTATTTCTAGCCTCTTTTCATTTTTCCATGTTTTTAAGAAGAAAAGTAAACTGTAGCCCAGGCATCACTAGTGGATGGACACAGGCTTTCTGCTGTTCTGACTGTACAGGGGCTCAGGACTTACCTGGGTTTGCTTTGGCATGAGCTGCTGGTTGAAGCCCAGTTAATAGTTGCCAGCGGCCACCTGACCTGACTGGTGCCTGACCTGGATGTTGAATCCCACAGACAGTGAAGGGCTCCCAGATCCTGCAGTCCCCATGTAACAAACAGTAGCCCTGTGGGTGAGCTACAGGTAGGAGCAGCCTTTAGCTTGGAAAAAGAGGAAAAGGACTGTGGCTGAAAATCTCTCCAAGGGCCCCAACGCTGAGGATGGAGCCCTGCCACCACAAACAGCAGAATCCTCCTAGCAAGGACCTTCTCACAGCTACCTCTTCCCACCTCCTACCCCTGTTCTTCAGGAAAACTGAAATGTCAGCCAGACAACCTCGATGGACAGGGGGAAGGTAAGCATGGTTTCCAGGAAGAATGGGGAGCAGGAAGGCTTGGGGAACAAATTGACCTTTGTTACTCATGGGAATTTTCTGTCCCAGTTTGAAGAACTGAACTGACAGAAAATTCTGACTTCCAGTTGGAAGGTGCTCGTGCTCACTCATCATGGGTTTGACTGTAGCAGACAGAACTATGGACAGGACTGTAAGTAAAGGGCTGGTTAATCCTGTAGGATTCAACACACTGTCTTCTTGTCACAGTCCTTTCATGTAATACCTGTGGGTGCCATATTCCCTTCCTTACAGGAAACTTCACTTTTCAAGTTAATTTTTTTCCTGAAGAAATCTAGACTTCTCCATTGCAGGACTGCACACTTCTGTCCTTTGAAGTAAAGCTTTTCTTGAAAAGCCTTGTATCAGAGCACATAGTGGCACGTACATTGTTCAGGTGAGCTCATTTTACCAAGAAATGTGGGTACATTTCCATGGTATCCTTTCCTAACTGGTAGAAAGTGTCATGCAGCCATGGAGCTGATCAACAGCTTTGTCTGGGTAGCTGACCATTGGAGGAACTTTGTCCACTTGGGTTTAAACAGTGCCTGTTGCATCAGCTGACATCCAACTGGTTGAGAAAACCAAGTGCCATTCCATGAGCTCTTTAATCACTTGTTAGTTGAGATATTTGTTTTCTGAACGATCTATTTGAGTTATGAGCCCCTAACAGAAAGTTTTCTTTACTAACACAGTAGTACAATGGATTAGGGAGTCTGAGGATGACTCCAGGATATTGCATAGGTAACAGTTCTACCCAGGTCTCTCACAGGACCATTTGGCCAGTGATCTCTTTATTTCTCTTTCTTCCATTGTTTGTAAAGAATGTCTTGTGGAACTAAGCTGAGCCCTTTGCCCACTGCTGTGATGGTGCCATTGCTGCCGTGAACGAGATGTGTGATTCCACAAAAGCTGGATCCCACTTCCTGGATTTTGGCCTTCCTTGGCCCATTGATTGGAGCATCATCATTTTTCTTCTACTCTAGCTGGAACTCCTGTCCTGGTTCTTGTTCTTTTAACAGGATTCATATCAGGCTATGCTGCCTCTGGTTTCTCACATCTCATCATTTTGCTGAATTTTCAGCTATTGACATAATATTGGATCCTTTTCAGGCCTCCAGATCTCCATTGCTGTCTTAGTATTTCTCTAAAAGTTTGATTACTATAATTGCTACTTCACAGCTTTTACTCAATAGAGAATATTTTGCTTTTCTTCCAGCATGAATGATCCTGCTTCTGTGTAAATACTGAAGAATCATGGAAATTCCACAATTCCTATTTTTCAGTTTTAATGTTCTGATCTAGTGCCAGGGGTTCAATATCATTAAGGTTTTATTTACCTCAATGTATCTTCCTAACTTTGTTCAGGATAGTTGGTTTTGGTTTTAATTGATGCCATTATTTTCACCTTAATGCAGGAAAAATGGGAAGGCTGAACACATCAGAATGTAGCCTGGTTTGTGTCCCACCAGTTTTGCAAGCATCCTGAGACTGCCCAGCACCGTTCTTCTGCATCTCTTGGGGGTGACCTGTTATGTGAGGTACAGACTCTCCCTGGCCAGTAACTCTGGAAAATACTGCCAAAACAGGCTTTTCATACTGTTTTCAAGATGTGTTCATCCTTCCCCTTTTGGAAAACATCTCATTAAGTCACAGTGTCTACTTATATTACCAGTTGGGACTGTAAAATCTTTGCTGGCAGCTGATGGAATGATGCTAGAATCACTTGTACTTAGAAAAACCCACATGGGTTTCAGCTCAGGGAACCATTTCTCTTTCAAACTCCTGTCTTGTCCAGGGCTGCCTTGAGCAATGTTTTGCTGACAGAGTTCTTGGGTAGAATTCCTAGGAACACTCAGGCTGTTTTACCAGTGGCAGCTGTAGACCTCCAGCATGGTCTTACAGGCTGAAATGCCACAACAGGACAGATTTAGTTTCTGTATCCATATTTGAAGTTTTGCAGCTCTGTAGGACACTACTTTTGTCCCAAACCTCAAGCTGCAGCTCAGGAAGGTGCCTGTGGGCGTTTTGAAAGTGCCTGTGGGTAGGTAATGCCAAGTGTAATATCCACAGAACTCTGCTGAGACAGAAGGGCAGAGACAGGAACAATGGGATCTGTCCCTGTGAGTTCAGTCCCTGGCTGATCATCTGTGCTTGACAGAACCTCACAACACTGACAACTATTCAACATGCAGGTTACTCTCTTTGTATTTTTTGAATGAAGTGATGACACGTTTCCTTACTTATAGTCACCTAGGGAATACAAGCAAATCTTAGGGAAATAATAGTCCCTTGCCATTGAATCTGCCCTGGTATTCAGCCATGGGCAACAGTTCTGGTGTTCTCAGTGACATGCATTATTACTTGATTTAGATCTATGGCTGGAAGCCCAGCAAGCTGCTTGTTCCAGGAACAGCAAAATTTCTCCATTTCAGCTATACAGATAACATAGACTTTCTTACCTGAATTGCTCCAGATGGTCTGAGCAGGGAGATCCTCTTTTTCTACCATCACTTTTGGTGCCCAGGGAGTTTGGGGAGTGTGTGTGTGATGGAAAAGGCATCAGCTCTCAGAGTTGAGCTGTCTTTTGATATGGTTAGATGAAGGGTTTCACTTCTTGCCTGGTAAATAGCATTATGGCAGTATTCAGTTACCATCCAAAGTATTCTGAGGTAGAACCTTAGTTGTATTCTAAAGGGAATGGAACATCACTTCTAGTGCAACTGACTTTTAGCTTGTAAGTCATGGTTTTGGCCTGATTCAATCCCTTGCTACTCAACTGTGTTATGATTATGAGTTCTTTCTGTTTAAGGCAGTTGTTCTCCTTTGCTAGACATAAGCCAAATGGATGAATCTTACACCAGAATAGAAATACATTTTAGCAGTGGGCAAGATGTCTCCAGTATTTGAACTAGTAGAATGGGGAGGGCTGCCTTTTTCAAGCCACTGAGCTTCTGTAACCCCACTTGAAGTTGAGGATAACCATACACCTTCTGTATGTCTCAGTCAAGTCCTGAAGTGTTTTCATTATCTTTTAAAAATAAGATTCTACAAGTAGCATGGAACAAAAATGACATCTCTCTTGAAATGGGCCGTCTACATGAGCAAGTGCAGGTTTTGCAAGGGTGAAATAACCAGTCTCTGGACACCAGTGATAGTTTTATTTTGTTTATTACTGATTCTCCCTCAGGGATGAAATTGATGTGTTTGAAAGCTTTTCAGAAGCTTCATACTAGTTTCATCAAAGGACAAACAAAGCTTTACTCTCCTGTGTTTGCTGTTTGTTGGGCTGAAACTTCTTGCTGGTGTCAGAAGCAAGATCTGTTGGTGTGAACACCTACGGTGGGTTGACCTTGGCCAACTGCCAGATGCCCACCCAGCAGATAACTCAATCCCCCTGCTCAGCAGGAGAAGGAGAGAAAATAAGATGGAAAAGCTCAAGGAGCCAGATTAAGATGGTGAGATCACTTGTCAGTGACTGTCACAGGCAAAACAGATGCAGCTTGGGGTCAATTTCCGTTGTTGCCAACTGAAATAGAGTGAGGTGGTGAAAAACAAATGCAAAAAACCCAAACCACCTTCCCCTTGACCCCAACTCTCTTTTTCCCTCATCACCAGGCAGCTTCCTGCCCTCCTTCAGCGGCACATCCCCTGAGGTGCCCACCCATGGCTGAGGGGCTCAGCTGTGCCCTATGGTGGCTCTGCTGGAACCACTTGGAACCAACAGCCTCTGGCCCAGGGCAGCCACAGCTTCTCCTCACAGAGAGCACAGAGGTGCAGACCCCGCTGGTGGCATCAGGGGACTTGCCCCAGGGCTGGATCCTGTTTCCTGTACTGTGGAATGTTCTAGGCTAACACCACTCTGGTCAGGAGTATAAACCAAACGTAAATGAGGAGAACATTTTTCTCATCTGACTAGAAGGGTCTGAGACTGTGTCAGGGATGCCATCCTGGAGTTGTGAGGAGTCTGTAGCTGTGGATTGAAATTGGTTTGATAGGAGACTGTGAGGGAAGGAACTAGGCAAGTGTGAGGGCTGGCATGGGGTAAAAATGAGTGAGCATGTAGAGTTGGAGCTCTGCAGTGTTTTCATCACTCAGACTTACTCTCCAGCTGATTTCTACTCACTTCTTTGGGAATCTGGAAAAAATCTATTGATCCCCATTCCTGAAAAACTTGTTGGCAGAAATAAGTTACTGAATCCTAAGACTAAAAAGAGATTGAAAAGCTCCCCTCAGAGAAAGGCACTGCTAAAGCTGGCATCTGTAACAGGAAAAGCAAGAACTAAAGCTCAGCAATAGAATGAGGGTTATCAGCATTTCCTGAGAGAAATCAAAGCTACACTACCCTGCCCAAGGTTCAAACCAAAGTTGAATAACAAGAAGGACTTTCTGGGAATACTTTGCAGTCTACAACTGCCAAGAGGAAAATTCCAGAAGGAATCCTGCCTTCATCTGTCAGCACAGTGCCATCTTCCCTACCAAAGTATGTGCAGTGATAACTGTGTTACTGTGTGCCCTTTTGTAGTGCACTACTGGCATGGTTTATCATCCCTGCCCATTGGTTTGAGTTTCCATCAGTTTCATTTGGATTCATGGAAGAAGCTTGGTGCCAGTGGTGGTAGATAGGTTTTTGGGGTTTTGTTTTCATCCCCTGTTTTACAGAGCAATTCTTCTTGTTCCCATCCAACAGAGTTGGGAAAATCCAGCCAAAGGCAAAGGCATCACCCACCTTTTTGAAGGTCTCTGGTAAACTACTATTTCTATGGCTTCAGAGAGTCTGCTTCAGCTTTTAAAGGGCAATAGAGCAAAGCTGAGAAACATGCTTCAGGCAAGACATCCTCCATCACCCTTATCTGCTTTCCTGACAGGGGGTGAAAAGGCTTGCTGGAAGCCCACAGCAGTGCTATAGGAGAGCACAGCTCTGTGGTACAAAGCAGGGTTTTTCTGCCTGGGCTGTTTTCCTTTGGGTGTGTTTACTCGTTGAAAGAAAAAGTCCTACAAGCTGCTCCCCTGCTAAGTACCCAAAATGATGTTACTGAGAATAGATTCAAGGGTCAAGGTAAGAGTTTCAAAAATTCTACAACTTTGTCTTAGTTTTTCATGTGTCCACACTGACTTTTTCTGCTCCTGGAATAGCACCTCCAGTGGCCCAAGATTTCTCTCTACGGTAAAAATGTCAGCTGCCAGCAACAGGCAGGAGATGTCAAGGCAAGGATGGCTGTACCACATGCCCCTAGTGTAGGACCCATTGTTGCATAAGATGTGCCAGTGTACACTGCAGGAGGCAGGATTATTAATGGATCTTCGACCTAACACAGTGTGGACTGGGCTAGATCCAAGATCTAACCAATGTCTAAATGCAGACTGATGGGCAGGCAGGTAGAGAAGTAACTGGATTGAAAGCAGCAGGAAAGGAAGTGGAAGGTTCTAGCTAGAATTCACCACTGTGTTTCCTGCAGAGAATGGTTAGAAGTAGCCTTTGTGCAAAAAGTTATCATCCACAAAGCACTGTCTGCTCACAATTTTCTCACAGGAAATTCTCTTTCCCCATTGTTTTGTGATTGCTCCCACCAGGCCTATGGAGAGGCTGGATTCCAGTGCCTGAGAAGCCAGAGATATGTGTGTCCTGGGGGATTACAAAGGAACGCAGCATTGGCTAAAAGCAACGAGCCAAAGAGTGGGTGGGTAACAACAGTGTGAGACCATTGGTGAGTCAGAGCAAACAGAAATAGGAACTCCCTCAGTAATGTAGCTAGCTTAGCTAATGAAATGTGCCCTCAGCCCAACATCTGTCTTCATCATGGTCCTGGTGCTGCTAGGCACCGAATCCAGCATGCCTTTCTATTGAATTAATGCTGATAACCAGTGGGTGACACTGGTAATGTTGCTGATAAACTATCCAGATGTCATCTTCATCTCTACTGAAATAAAAGTCTATAATCTCCTCTGCATTCCTTGTGGTGTTATTTAAAAATTGTGTATGTCAGATATGCACTGCACAATTTCATGTGCACAGATGAGAAATCCCTGAGGCAGCGAAATCTCTTTCACTCCCATTATTTCAATGGTAACATCCACCTGATCTGCTGAACTTCACAGATCCCCAGAGTTGATTTCTGGATGTCATGAACACAATAGTTCCACTTCCTGGGATCTGCCCCCAGGTCGGTATGTATTGTCTATATACAAGGCCTGTGACCAAATCCCATGGCTGTATCTAAACTTGGCAAGGAATGGCAAGAATAACCAGAAGGACTTGTACAGGTATGTCAACCAGAAAGGGGAGGTTTAGAAAGGGCCCTGCAGCACAGGCAAAGTCTGACAGAGCCAAGGCAGAGGCTCCTGGCGTAATAGGAGGCAACAGAGCAACTTCCATGGAACGCCTTGAAGGAATAAAGGGGTGTGCATGGAAGCTGAAGTGCCTCTACACCAATGCACACAGCATGCACAGCTAACAGTATACAAGAAATTGACTGTTGCTGGCATCGAGCTGCGTCCCGTCTCCGTCGCGGCAAATTGGTGCCCCGTGTGAGGACTTTGAACCGCGCCGAGCTGTGCGGCATGCTGCGCCTCCCACAGAACATTGAATGAGCCACTGAAAGGAAGTGGGAAGCCTGGCCAGGAATCATCCCTCTGGAAGAGAGGTGAGCTGTGGGTAATATGGGGAATCAACTGTCTTCCCCCGAGAGAGACGTATATGACCTTATGAGAGGTCTTCTTAAAAAGCATGGGAAAGAGATCTCTGGGCATGATCTCAAGGCAATGCTTAAATGGGTACAAGTGAAAATACCCCCTGGAACTGCATCTAGTATTTTTACATGGGAACTCTGGGATGATGCGGGGACGAAATTATGGGATGCGGCAACAACGGGACATGTTGAGGCCCAGCGTATGCTCCCGTGGTGGAGAGGTGTTTTTGGGACTCTAAAAGCCCAGGAAAGGGGAATAGAAGCCAAAAAGGAGGGAGAGGTGACAGCGCCTACGGCACCTATCCTGCCACCCTCTAAGCCGCAGGGTCCTGGACCTTTAGTGCCACCCTCTGGGCCGCCGTATTCCGGACCTTTAACCGCATCCGCCGCTGGTTACCCCACGGAGGAGGATCCTTTCGACCCGGGCTCGGTCCACCCGGACAAGGAACCGGACTTACACCCTCCCGACCCACGCGATGTGTGGGCTAACATAAAACGACAAGCCTTGAAAGAGGGGGAGCTGGATATGGCTAAAACTATAGTGGCTCCGGTGATTTACCAGGGCCGGGGGGTGCCATGGGAAGCTCTGTCTTTTGTGGTGATTAAGGAACTGCGTCGTACTGTCACTGAGCATGGGCTTTCCTCACCCTGTTTTGTGAGCCTGTTGTCTTCCATATTTGATACATATATTATGACTCCTCGTGATTCAAAGTCTCTCGCACAGCTGTGATTAACTCCTACTCAATACTCACTATGGGAGTCACACTGGAGAAGGGGACTTCAAGCACTCCTTCTTACATATGCGGGTCATAATGACGCTGCATTAGCTGCACTGACCATAGAGCACCTTCCTGGTACTGGTCAGCACTCAAATCCGGCATCTCAAGCTCGAGACTGCCCTCGTGAAGCTCTAGAGGCAATCTGTGAAGAGGCAAAAAAGGCTTTTCATAAAATTCCTGATTCACAGAAACCACAGGAAGCCTTTACTAATATTAATCAAGATCCACGAGAGCCGTACATGCGGTTTGTCGATAGACTGAAACAGGCTTTGGAACGACAAACAGATAACACGGAGGCTCGGGAAATATTGTTGTTGAAACTGGCTGTTGAAAATGCTAATGCTGATTGTAAAAACCTGTTGAAATCTCTTCCTAATCCAGAACCCACATTGATTGAAATGGTGGAAGCTTGTAATAGGATTGGTACTGTAGATCATAAATTCCAGGCCATGGCTGCTGCCTTTGGGGCCATGAAAAATCCAGCAGGTGGGGGAAATTGTTGTGGTTGTGGTAAGCCGGGTCATTTGAAAAAGAACTGCCTGGCTACAAATGGAGGGGGTAAGTCTCCATCCCCGGGTGTTTGCCCTAGATGCCGACAAGGACGTCATTATATTAAACAATGCCGGTCTAAGGATGATTCCCAGGGTCAACCGATACAGGGAAACCGACTGCGGAGCGCGGGGCAGCGACGCGCACAGACACAAGTACCGCAGCTGACATTTCGACCCCAGCAGAGGGAAGCAGCAGTACCTCAAGTCTTTGCCCAGCAACAGCTGGCAGCGCCGCATTGGACCTGGCAACCTCCCACACGGTAACGTTACTCCATCCCTCGGTTCACTTATTGTCAACAAATATTTCGGGGTCCCTACCCCCTAGAACACAAGCGCTATTGTTAGGAAGATCATCTACAACATTGCCAGGGCTTTTTGTATCACCAGGGGTTGTTGACTCTGACAGTGCTGATGAAATCAAAATTACGGCATGGACCCCATTTCCTCCCTGCACAATTCTTAAAGGTAGCCGTATAGCGCAATTACTATTGATTCCAGCAGGGACAAACTCCCCTGTCCCTATTCAACCCCATCCAAGGAGGGGAGGTTTTGGATCTACGGGAAACCCACAAATCCTATGGGTGCAATCTATTTCTCAAAAGCGACCTGTGTGCCAATGTACCCTTATCCGGGGGGGCAGCGGGTGGTACTAAATGGAATTACTGATACTGGAGCGGATGTTACAGTAATCTCTCAGGCTAAGTGGCCTCTGCAACGGCCTCTGGCTAACGTTTCCCAAGCATTGGCTGGAATTGGGGGGACTGGTAGCAGCCACCAAAGCTTGGAATTCATCCAAGTTCGAGGTCCGGAGGGGCATATAGCCTCTGTTAAACCCTTTGTGTTACCCATTCCTATGATTCCATGGGGGCGTGATGTGCCATCACAGTGGGGAATGTCCATTCGGACCCATTTTTAGATGGGGCCATTGAAGTGCGCGATACCCTAAAACTGACATGGAAAACTGGTACCCCTATTTGGGTAGATCAATGGCCCCTACCACTGGAAAAGCTTCGCGCCCTCCAGGAGCTAGTTATGGAACAGTTAACAAAAGGGCATATTGTTCCTTCCACTAGTCCTTGGGATTCACCTGTTTTTGTTATTAAGAAACAAACTGGCAAGTGGCGCTTGCTCCACGACCTCAGGAAAATTAATGACGCTATGGAAGATATGGGAGCCCTCCAGCCAGGACTCCCATCCCCCACTATGATTCCTCAAAATTGGTATTTGACTGTTATTGACCTCGAGGATTGCTTTTTTAATATCCCACTGCACCCAAATGATGCTCCTAAAATTTGCTTTTTCAGTCCCAAGCGTCAACATGCAAGCTCCATTGCAAAGAGACCAGTGGGTTGTGCTGCCACAAGGAATGAAGAACAGTCCTACAATCTGTCAGTGGTATGTAGCTAAAGTACTCAGTCCTGTTAGGACTGCAATGTCCGGTGTCTTACTGCACCATTACATGGATGACATCCTAGTGGCCGCACAACATCACGAAGTCATGGAGGAAGCTGTAGCCCTTGTCACAACTGCTGTTAACTCAGCAGGCCTCTGTATGGCGCCAGAAAAGGTTCAAAAGATACCCCCATGGAAGTATTTAGGTTGGCGCATCAGAGCCCAGACTATAGTTCCTCAACCTTTACAGATACAGACAAACATAAAAAATGTGCATGATGTACAGAAATTGTTGGGAACAATCAGTTGGGTCCGACCGCTGTTAGGGATTTCTAATGTGGACTTGGGTCCTTTATTTGAACTGCTTAAAGGAGATTGTGGTGGGTTTGGCCCTGGCTAGAAGCCAAATGCCCACCAAGCCGCTCGCTCACTCCCCCTTCAGCCGAAAAGGGGAGAAGATATGTTTTTGGGGGCTCAGGCCCTGAGGTAAGGCCAGAGGGATCACTCTCCAATTAGTGCAATGGGCAAAACAGACTCGGCACAGAATAAAGGAAAGAAAAGTGATTTATTACAACTACGACTGATACACCCAGTGAACCGGAACGAGATCAGAGTAAGAGGCGGCCAGGTCTTAAAGCGCCTTCCCCCACCCCTCCCCTTTTTACCAAACCCAAACTTCATCACGATTTTACTCCCTTCTTCCCTCCCGTCGCAGCACCAGGAGGGGCAGGGAATGGGGAGTGAGGTTCTGGCGGTACCAGTTGCTTTCCTTCCCCAGATCTTAACACTTCTACTTCCCCCCACCCCTCGCCTCTTCGCACCCTGAGCTTTAATCATCAATTTCGCTCCCTTCTTCCCTCCCATCGCAGCACCAGGAGGGGCAGGGAATGGGGAATGGGGGAGGGGAGAGGGGTTCAGTCCGTTCTGCCCGAGCTGTATTCTCTCTCAGCTGGGGGGGCATTACACACACACACACACACACACACACACTCTTCCCTTACAGTGCCGTGGGGTCCCACCCACGCCAGAAATCGTATCCACGAACTTCTGCAGCGTGAGTCCTCTCCATCGGGGAGTCATCTCCTCACCACAGGCCTCTCAGCAGGACTCCCTTCCATGGGGTGCTGATATTCAGGCCCAGACTCCCCCCACCTGGCTCCCCGCAAAGTCACAAGTCCCCCAGCAAACCTGCTGAGGGGTGGATCAATCTCTTCACAGGGTGTAGATGTCTCTGCTCCCCATCTTCATCCATGGGCTGCGAGGGGACATCCCGCTTCACCATGGTCTTCTCCAGGAGCTGCAGGGGAAACTCTTTCCACATTCCTTTCCCCCCACACTCTTTCAGGGCCTGGCCTTGGCTATCAGTGCAGCTGGTCACATCTTCCCACTCTGCATTCAAAGTGCCCCAGCCTGCAGAATTTTTTCTCCTATATGTGATTCCCAGAGGTGCTATGAATCCATCTGTGATTGGTTAGAGCTAACTTTGGCCTTGAATTGGCCAGCTCACTGTCTGGAACTCACAGAAAACTGTAACTGCTGCTTTGCAAAAGCCATCTCAGCAGCACAGCTACAGCAAACTGCAACAGTGTGGAAAGAAAGAAAGTAAGTCCACAAAAAACCGCTGGTTTGAAGGTCAGAACATATGTGAAAACAAAGAAATGTCATTCTGAGGGTAGTGCAGTTTAAGGCTGATGTCCAGGCAACAAACGCCACAGAGGAGACACATTGTCCTCACAGCCATGAAGCATCGTTGTCTCTTTGAATCCACTCCAGGGAAGGCCACCATGTGTCCTACCCCTGTCCTTCCCTTGGCATTACACTCCCCAAATCTCAAGGAAGATCCCTGAGACACAGGGGTGGGTCAGGATCTCCCTGCACAGGGGCTGAGGGTCAGCACTTGGCATTTCTGCTTCATCAGACAAAGGGAGTGAGAAGATGTGAGGAGCTGTGCAGACACCAAGGCCTGTGAATGGGGGCGAGAATGCCATAGAGAAAGATGCCCCTGGAGAAACCCATGGTGGAGCGAGGGTCCCCCCACAGCCCACAGAAAAGCTCAAGACCCCACCTGTACCCATGGAGAGGCCCCATGCTGGAGCAGGTGAAGACAGACAGGAGACGCTGTGACCTGCATTGGAGCAAGCCCCTGCCAGCACTCGCAGCCCATGGAGAGAGACAGAGACACAGAGAGGAGCAAG
>BSDF01000172.1:0-28859 GCA_027925045.1 Hypotaenidia okinawae
GGTCGGGGAGAAACTGCTTTGGGGATCAAGAGTTTCATCTTCTTTTGCTCTAAAGTCCTGTTAGCATTGTTATATTTTATCTTTCTGTTCTCTTAGTAAACTCTCCTTATCCCAACCCACGGGCCTCTTAGTTTCTTGGGTTTGGAGTTATTTGCCCCTTCCTTTTCCCTTCCATTGTTTCCCCCCTTTTTCCCTCTTCCCCTGCTCTTTTACTTTAAGGAGCAGGCAGCTGCGTGGATCTCAGCCCACAGCTGGGGTGAAACCACAACAAATGCCCCCCTCCCCCAGCTGAGACGGAAGACAGCTCGGGCAGAACGGACTGAACCCCCCCCCACTCCCCATTCCCTGCCCCTCCTGATGCTGCGACAGGAGGGAAGAAGGGAGCGAATTGATGATTAAAGCTCAGGGTGCGAAGAGGGGAGGGGTGGGGGGAAGGAGAAGTGTTGAGATCTGGGGAAGGAAAGCAACTGGTACTGCCGGAACC
This sequence comes from Hypotaenidia okinawae, assembly GCA_027925045.1. Classification (NCBI taxonomy): domain Eukaryota; kingdom Metazoa; phylum Chordata; class Aves; order Gruiformes; family Rallidae; genus Hypotaenidia; species Hypotaenidia okinawae. The sequence goes on from BSDF01000172.1 coordinate 485, forward strand.
TCACTCCCCATTCCCTGCCCCTCCCCAAGCCATGTTGGGGGGGGAAGAAGGGAGTAAAATGGTGATGAGGTTTAAGTTTGCTAAGAAGGGGAGGGGTGGGGGAAGGCGCTTGAAGACCTGGCCGCTTCTCACTCTTATCTCGTTCCGGTTCCCTGGGTGTATCAGTCGTAGTTGTAATAAATCACTTTCCTTTATTCTGTACTGAGTCTGTTTTGCCCATTGCACTAATTGGAGAGTGATCCCTCTGGCCTTAGCTCAGGGCCTAAGCCTCCGAAAACATATTTTCTCCCCTTTTAATCTGAAGGGGGAGTGGACGAGTGGCTTGGTGGGCATTTGGCCTCTGGCCGGGGCCAAAACCACCATACCATGGCAGGGGATGTAATTCTGCCTGATGTCATTTACTGCTTTAACAGTGCCCACCTTGGAAACTGCTAAATGTCCAGCAATATAACCCAAACAAAAGGTGTGAGGGCAGAAAAATGTTCCTGGCCTGAAACCTCTCCAGCAAGCATCCTAGCAGCCCCAGTAACTTTGGGCCTCAGGGCTTTCCTTGTTAAGGGTCTGTTCTAAAAGTACCTGACTTCATTTTTGGACTCTACCAACATCTAACTTCAAACATGCTCAACGTAGAGTAATGGCACACAAACAAAAGTTGGGAAAGATGAAAGATGTTCCTGGCCAGAAACCTCATGAGGGATTGAACAAGAAGACTCAGTAACCTTGGGGTCAGGACTATCCTTGCCAAGGGAACAGTCCTAAAAGTGCCTGACCTCATTTTCTGGCTCTACCAGCATCCAGCTTTGAACATTCCAGATGTCCAGCAATATCACCAAAACAAAAGGTCAAGGGATGAATGGTGTTCCTGACCTGAAACCTCCCCATGTAGATTACAGACAGGACAGCTGACCTTGGGACTCTGGGCTTCCTTGCCAAGGGATTGGTCCTAACAGTGCCTGACTTCATTTTCAGGCTCTACCAGCAGCTGCCTTTGAATATGCTAACCATCCAACAATTCCACGGAAACAAAAGGAGCGAGGGCTGAAAGATGTTTCTGGCATGAAACCTCCTCAGAGATAAGACGAGAAGCACCAGTAACATTGGGGATGAGGGTGTTCCTTGTCCACGAAATGGTCATAATATTGCTTGATGTCCTTTTTGGGCTCTACCAGTTTCCATCTAGGAAACTGCTAAATGTCCAGCAATAGCTCCCAAACAAAAGGTCAAGGGCCAAAAGATGTTCCTGGCCTTGAACCTCCCCAGATAGCCCACAAAACATCCCAAAACTAAACAGGGACTAAACATAGGAAGACCAGTCTCCCTGGGATAGGCATCTGAGCAGGAGAGGCTGAGGATCTGGGGATTGCAGAGAAGAACTGGCCAGCAGCATTGCCCTTGCAGAGGGGCAGGGAACATGTATTGGCTGTGTGCAGCACAGCACTGAGAAACCCACTGCAGCTCCCCTGGGCCTGCCAAGGGCAGGAGGAGGACGTGGGGAATGAAGCTGCCATGGGACATTCTCTGCCTCTTGGCAGGAAGCTCTCTGCAAGGAGAACAAGGCAGAGAGACCTTGGGGCACTCTTCCCTGAGCAAAACCTTCTCACTGGAGACCCAAGGACTGTCTCTCCCTGTTCTATTAGACATGGAAAGGTCCTATTTGGGAGGTGCATTTCCTGCTGGCTGAGGGTGCCCCTGGCTGTCTGGGGCTCTGATGGGAGCTCTCCAGGGGCCAGTTTGTCCTTGCAGCAGAAGGTCTGTCTTTTCTAATCTGTATGATCTCTTCTAGATGGTGCTTTCCACTCCCCCCAGCTGCAGAGCAGAGCTTTGTAGATTTGTTTTTCCTGATTTTGTTCTTGTGAAACACTGAGAAATGCCCAAATGCTCACCTGAACCCCTTCCTTTCACAGGGGGAAAGAGTCCCCTCCCTGTCCCTGCCTGGGGGTCCTGTCTCATGGGAAGACAAGGAGAGGAGATTGTCCTGCCCAGCTCTGGTTTGATCAGGAGAAAGGACTCTGCTGGACACAAGGATTTCTCCCCAGCTGAGGGAGGGAAAGTCAGAGATGAGATCATAGAGTGATCCCCATGAGGCCTGAGACACCAGGAGGGAGCCTAGAAGAACTGGTCTTCTCCTGCTGAGCTGGTTTGGGCTCCTGGGATGGAGGGAGCTCATGGCAACCCAGCAGCTGTGAAAAGAGACAGCTCTGGCCAGGAGCAGCTCCTCTGCCAAGCACACAGGGCTGGGGACACTGCCTGTAGGCACCCAGGGGAGACCTGTGAGGCTGAGAGAGCTGAGGGATGCTGAGAGCTCACTGGAGGAGAAAGCTCTACAGCCTCTCCCTGGTATGTCTGTGGGTGCAGGGCAATGCAGGTTCTGTTCCTGGAGGGATCTCCTGAAGCTGGGACATGGGGCAGTGTGTGGGCTCTGTCAGGAGGACAGGTTTTCTCTAGGACCAGCAAGTGCTGCCTGGAAGGGATGCCCTTCTGCCCCATCAGAGGGACAGGGCAGGACAGCTGTCTGCTCCTGGGCATGGCTGCAGAGGTGTGAGGCAGCGTGTGCAGCCAGGGGTGCCCAGGGCTGTCCTTGTGAGCAGGGTCCCTGTGGCCTGGGGTCTGTGTGCTGGGGCAGGGACTCTGCTGCTGCCAGGGTCAGCACTCAGCCTGGCTTGTGGTCTTCCATCAGCATCACTACAAAAAGCAGCTGTGATTGGAAAATGTGAGCCAGGAAAGGGCAGCGTAAAGTCCTTCTGCTGTCACTGTGCTGCATAGGCAGTTTTGCTCCCAGCTCCAGCAGATCCACGGGAACTTCGAGGGACTTTTCAAGAACACCAAGGATGCATTTTCTACTCCAGGTAAAGAGACTTTGCTTTGAGTTTTCTGCTCTTGTGGGAAAGTGGGAGATGAGCTTTTCTTCATAATTTTGCAGAAGGCAAACAAACTCATTGGTCATTAGGACTTGTCAGAGCAACTCCTGATCCCTGCACACACAGAGATTCCCTGGGCAGTGCCCTGATGCCAGGAGGGGTCTGCAGAGCAGAGCTGAGCACAGGGCAGGTGGGATGAGGTCTGTGAGCACAGAGCAGGAGGTGACATGGGCAAAGAGCAGCAGCTGCAGGGACAGCTCCAGGCAGCAGAGACATTGTCAGGGAGGGAGAAAGGGCTGCTCCCAGCAGTGCCCTGGCAGGGGGGATTTTGTACCTCTCTGATATCCCCCACAGTGCAGACACTGGACAGAGCAGCTCTCCCCACTCTGCACTCAGAGGAAGGTTTCTCTGGCACTGCAGCAGTAATGTCAGGCAGTTCTGACAGAAGAAACACTCCTCAGGCACAGTCAGGAGAAAACCAGAGCTCCAAAGCTCTGCTCTGCCCTGGGATGAAACTGGAGTGACAGTGCTGGAAAGCTCATTCCTTTCCTCAGGGCATTAGTCTGAGATCACACCATCCTGACTGCTGCCAGGCAGGACTGTGTTCTGGAGAACCCATAGGTAACCATCCTGCTAACAATGGCACGCTCAAGCCAGCACAAAGCAGACCTCCCAAAAGGGACCTGCCAGAAGTTCTTCTGAATCCAGAGACTAAATCTGAGGGAATCCCATTACAATTAGAAGAGTTTTTCCTCAAAGAAGAGTTCCCTAAATTCTCACTGTGCCTTTTCTTCCTCTGGCAGGTCTTCACTCTGGACAGCAGCAGATGTCCAACAGCAGCAGCTCCATCAGCCAGTTCCTCCTCCTGGCCTTTGCAGACACACGGGAGCTGCAGCTCCTGCACTTCTGCCTCTTTCTGGGCATCTACCTGGCTGCTCTGCTGGGCAACGGCCTCATCATCCTCACCATAGCCTGTGACCACCGCCTCCACACCCCCATGTATTTCTTCCTCCTCAACCTCTCTCTTCTTGATCTTGGCTGCATCTCCACCACAATCCCCAAATCCATGGCCAATTCCTTGTGGGACACCAGGGCCATTTCCTACACAGGATGCGTGGCTCAACTCTTTTTCTTTTTATTCTTGATCATCAGTGAAGCCTCTCTTCTGACTGTCATGGCCTACGACCGCTACGTTGCCATCTGCCACCCCCTGCACTACGGGACCCTCCTGGGCAGCAGAGCTTGTGTCCACATGGCAGCAGCTGCCTGGGCCAGTGGGTTTCTCAGAGCTGTGCTGCACACAGCCAGTACATTTTCACTCCCCTTGTGCAAGGGCAATGCTGTAGACCAGTTCTTCTGTGAAATCCCTCCGATCCTCAAGCTCTCCTGCTCAGATGCCTACCTCAGGGAAATTGGAGTCATCGTGGTTAGTCTCTGTATAGATATTGGCTGTTTTGTGTTCCTTGTGGTGTCCTATGTGCAGATCTTCAGGGCTGTGCTGAGGATCCCCTCACAGCAGGGGCGGCACAAAGCCTTTTCCACCTGCCTCCCTCACCTGGCTGTGGTCTCTGTTTTTTTCAGCACTGGCGTCTTTTCCTACCTGAAGTCCCCCTTCATCTCCTCCCCGTTTTTTGACCTGGCAGTGTCATTCCTTTACTCGGTGTTTCCACCAGCAGTGAACCCCCTCATCTACAGCATGAGGAACCAGGAGCTGAAGGATGCCATGTGGAAACTGAGGACTGGATGTTTCTAAGCAGCAATAAACTGCTCATCATCTTCTGCATATCATTGACCATGGAACTCATGTTACTACCAGCCTGTACTCTGTAGTTTTTTTAGTTTTGGGGGTTTTTCCTTTTATTTTGTCTATCATGTAATAGCATGTTTCATGTTCATCCCATGATTCATCCCACGTTCATCCCATGTTCCACCACGTGCAGTGTCTTCTGGTCTTGTGTGACCCAGATGCCGTGTAACGAATAGCTGTGCTCTCTTTGCATTGTGCCTGTCTTCAAGGGGCCCCAATTTCTGTCTTTTTTCTTTTTCTTCTTCCCTTACATTTACAAGCACATCTTCATCAGCTGAATCATTTGACTACTTGTCTGGCATGGGAATGCTTTCCCACCATGATAGATGGGGAATTTCCAGGACTGGTACCCATGGCAGCAGAAGAAATACTCACCTTCCCCTGTACCTGAAATACCACTAGTCTATCTCTTTCATCTCCATCCAGAGGTGTTTCCACCTCTTCTGATGATGCAGCCATGCCTAAGGAGATATTTTCAGCAGACAAGCTGGACGTATGCACTTCACTTTGCTCTCAGGATTCCACCTCCCCTTGCTCTTTGGTCATTCAGATGCCCCTCAAATCTCTGGTGTCTGCTTTGAGCTTCAGAGAGTTGGCAAACGTCCCATCTCTCTGAAGTCTAATGTGCTGTTCTGTCAGAAGGTCAGTGTGTTGATAAGTGACCTTTCTACATGTCTGATTAAAGCTGTTCTGGGAGAGAATCTCCTCTGGAAGCTGACCCCCTTCACACGCTGCTTGGCCGTAGCAGGCAGCTGAGGAGAGAGATGTCATGGGTATTAAACTGTGTCATGTGTAACTGCTGTTTGTCCCTGCCTGTGAGCACAGATGATGCCAGGAAAAGTGTTGGGAGTCCCAGGAGGCCAGTGAGGGAGCTGCTGGGCTTGGGGAAGAGCAAGGTTCTCCATGCAGGGTTGGATCTCAAGAGACTGCTTCTCCTGCCTGTCCAGGTCTCCTTAGCAGACCGATATCCATCACAGGATGCTGCTGTCACTGCTTCTATCAACTGAGCCAGGACAGAAAGAATCCCCATGAAGTTCAAATATCCTCTGTTGTAATATTCCTTTGAAATGTTCATCATTAAATACCCAACTAAAATCCAAGTAGTTGTAGGAGTCCTGAGTTCTTTAATGAAAATGACTTGAAGTGGCACTTTTGACATCGTCCAGGTGGTTTTTCCCCCCTCTATCTCATCAGTGTTTGCCTTCCTATGTGAGGATTCCTCCCCACTCCTCCTGGCCGGGGAGCCCCACACTGGGACTGACTGCTCCAGAGATGTCCACCCCAGCGCTGAGTCACGATGCACAATAATTGTCTGGGTGGCCACGCTCTTCCAGGTGCAGCCCAATGTGCTTAGGGCCAGATCCCTGTTCGGCACCTCTGCCTGCTACGGCATCCCCTGCAATGCCCAAATTCTTCCCCTAGCAGCCTGCTCTCCACTCCTCATGTCTGAGCCTTGATGTGTGGGGATTGTGCTGGAATCTTTTGTGTGGTTTCACTTCAGCCCAGAGCCCAGCGCCAGGCAGCTGCTCTCTCTCTAGGAGGGTGTGTGGGGGTATTGGGGACTGAGGGAAGGGAGGGAAAAGGAAACCAAAGAAACCCAAACCTTGCAGGCTGGGATAAGGACAGGTTACTGGGACAGCAGAGAGAGAGAAGCAGTAACAACAATAGCACTTTGTAGCAAAATATACAAAGTGGTGATGCACAATGCAGGTTCCCACTGAACCACACAGCTCAGAGAGGTCCTGAAGCTGGACACTCCCCAAAACCTTGTGTCGCCCCAGTGTCACCAAAACACCACCCTAAAGCCCTCCTATGCTTCCCTTCAGACCCCCTATGCCTTAACACCTCCCCCAGCCTTCAAAGCAACCCTGGTGTCTCCCTACCCCCACCCCCATATCCCCCTCGAACCACCTTTACCCCACATAACCCCCCATTACCTCTATTGCTGCCCCCAGGGTCCCTCACACATGCATGGTACCCCCTCCCTCCCCAGCGCCCCTAGGTGTCCCCCAACACCCCCATACACTCCATGAAATGTGAATGCTGATATAGCTGGAAAGTATAGCACCATATTACTCCCCTAAACCTCCCCTTTTCCCTGCCAAATCCCCCCATATCCACCCCCAGTTCTCCCCTATGACATCCCCATGCCCCCTCCTAGCACCCATGGGTGCCCCCCCCAACTCCTTAAACCCTCCCCCAGCCCATCCTCCATAATGCCCACAGACTGACGCATGGAAATCGACTCTATAACTGGAAAGTTCTACAGTAGGGATGTTCATTGCGCGCAGATGCACGGGGGATCTCTCCTCCACAGACGTGCACCCCGAGGCAGCAGACCGACCCCACATTTATACAGTAAAACAATGAATATTCTATCCACGCCTGTACATAGTCAGTACCTGAACCCGCCTGCTCTCGCTTCTCATGCTAATCAGCTTATCAGTCCTTGGTGCTTGCACAGATCCTTGTAAGGGTCGCAGACAGGGGTCTCTGGGACATGGACAGTGGTCTCTGTGAGGAATGCTTCTTCCTCATGATGTATTTTCACCTCTCGCCTGGAATGCGAGGATCTTGCCAGCTTGCAGTGCCTCTATCAGTCTGTGCTAATTGATGTCCTTGTGAGGGGCCCATGGATGATCTCAGCCCTCTGTTTTCCTTTGTCGAAGAGATACACGACGTGCCTGTGATGGATACCATTCCGTCCTCGAGTTCTTGCCTTTTACCTTTTCCGTGAGTTAGCGTGAAGTTGTCACAAGTAAGCCCTCTGCTATGGGAGAGAAACAGATCTCCTCCTCCTCCACAGACCATTCCACATGATTACCTAGCGGAGTTTCAAGCGCTATGCTACATATCTGATTGTAATCCTATACCTGCTCCTATACCTGCACATCACCCTCAGTAATTTGCAGATGACACTGAGCTGGGAGGAAGCGTTGATCTGCCTGAGGGTGGGGAGGCTCTTCAGAGGGACCTGGACAGACTGGAGCTATGGGCTGAGACCAACGGGATGAGGTTTAACAAGGCCAAGTGCAGAGTGCTGCACATGGGACAGAACAACCATAGAATCATAGAATTGTAGGGGTTGGAAGGGACCTCGAGAGATCATCGGGTCCAACCCCCTTCCAAAGCAGCTCCCTAGGACATTTCACTCAGATAGGCGTCCAGACGGGGCTGGAATCTCTCCAGAGAAGGAGACTCCACACCCCTGGGCAGCCTGGCCCAGGGCTCTGTCACCCTCACTGTGAAAAAGTTTTCCCCATGTTGGTGTGGAACTTCCTGTGCTCCAACTTGCAGCCATTGCCCCTTGTCCTGTCCCCACAGACACTGAAAAGGGGCTGGCTGATTCCCTCTGCATCCCCTGCTTAAGATAATTATAAACATTCATTAGGTCCCCCTTAGTCTTCTCTTCTCAAGGCTGAACAGCCCCAGCTCACTCAGCCTTTCCTCATAGGGGAGATGCTCCAGGCCCTTAATCATCTTTGTAGCCCCATGCAGCTCTACAGGCTGGGGAGACTGGCTGGAGAGCTGTCAGGCAGAGAAGGACCTGGGGGTGTTGGGTGGCTGCAGGCTGAACATGAGCCAGCAGTGTGCCCAGGGAGCCAGGAAGGCCAAGGGCATCCTGGCTTGTGTCAGCAATAGTGTGGCCAGTAGGTCTGGGGAGGGGATTGTGCCCCTGGGCTGGGCACTGGGGAGGCTGCACCTCGAGTGCTGGGTCCAGTTCTGGGCTCCTCACCATCAGAAGGACAGGGAGGTCCTGGAGCGAGTCCAGAGAAGGGCAACCAGGCTGGGGAAGGGGCTGGAGGGCAAATCCTCTGAGGAGCAGCTGAGGGAGCTGGGGGTGTTGAGCCTGGAGAAGAGGAGGCTGAGGGGAGACCTTATCACTGCCTACACTGCCCTGCCAGGAGGGTGCAGAGAGGTGGGCGCTGGTCTCTTCAGCCAGGGGACAGGAGATGGGACGAGGGGCAATGGGCTCAAGCTGGGCCAGGGCAGGGTCAGAGCAGATGGGAGGGCAGAGTTCTTCCCTGAAAGAGTTGTCGTGGCCTGGCACAGGCTGCCCAGGGAGGAGGTTGAGTCACCCCCCTGGGTGTGTTTAACAGACGGGAGATGAGGTGCTCAGGGATATAGGTCAGCATAGGATGGGAATGGTTGGATTTGATGATGTTAAAGGTCTTTTCCAACCTGGTGATTCTGTGATTCTGTGGCCTTTTGGCCCCTTGGGCCAATCTCTACCCACATCTTCTCAAGCTTTGGTCTACTAACCAATCTTGACCCAAAGCTGGTCTTCTCTTAGCTTCTCTGGTCACTTTGGACCCAGATTTCACCAGTCCATCATGACCCATATCTGCTCTTCCCCTGGCTTCTTCTTGCCCATTATGACACAAATCTGGCCACACTTTGGCTTCTTAGGCCAATCTACCCAAATTTGAGGAGCTTGACCTTTTTTGACCCAAATCTGGTGTTCCTTTGTTTCCTTGGGCCAGCTTTGTCACAAAACTTGTGTTCCTTTAGCTTCTTGGCCCAGTTTTGACTCAAATCTTGACTAACTTTGGGGTTGGTGGAACACTTTGACCCAAATCTGATCTTCCTTTCCCATTTTTGCCCAATTTTGACCCAAATCCACAGGGTGAGGGGAGGCGGCTTTGCCGACAGAGGGGGGTTTTGTCCCCTCCTGTGTCACCGTGGTGCTGCTGGTGGTTGGGGTGCTACTCACAGTGACACGGGTGGTGACAAAAACATGGCTCTTCCTCTTTCTGACGAGCTTCTTGGCAAATTTGGGCTGATTTACCCAATTTCCCAGGGTTTTGACAGAATTCTGGTCATTTTTTTGACCCCAAATTGGGGAATTTCCCTCTTTATACCCATTTTTGACACAAATACTTCGACTCTTCTGCTAATTTTGACCAATTTTGTCTGAATCTTCACATTCTTTTACCATTTATGCCACATTTTCCCCCAAATTTGGCCTCTGTGTGCTTAAAATTGTGATCCCAAGTGGGGGAATTTTTTACTTTAAACCCATTGTTGACCCAAATATTTCAACTCTTTTCCCACTTTTGCCCCATTTTCCCCCAAATCTTCACATTCTTTTACCAATATGTAATTTTTTGCTCCAAATATGTTGTTTTATTTCCAAAAAGCAGCATTTTTGCCCCAAAGTCTCTCTTTTGTTATCTCTTTTTGCCCCATTTCCCCACAAATTTGGGCAACTTTTGGCCTTTTTAGAGAATTCCCCCCTCAGCTGTACACCTCACTACAATGAGCCCAAATCTGTCCTTTCCCCTTCAAAAGAATTTTTCAAAAGAATTCCCCCCTCAGAAGAATTTTTGAAGATTTTGGACGTTTTTTGAATTTTTACCTTTTTTTCCCCCAAATTTGGCTTTTTAACCCCAAAAAATTTGGGAGGGGAAGCGCCGGGTGTGAGTCACAGGTGTCCTGATCGTATTGATTTTTGGGGCATTGGAGCCGTCATCACCGTCTCCTCCGGTAAGTCCCCATCACCATCATTTCACCGGGACCAATTTTGGCCTTTTTTTCCCCAAAATTTCACCTTCCTGGGGCAGGAGCTGGTTGGGGAGGGGACAAGGGTTGACCACCGCTCCCCAGAATTCCACCCTTGAGGCTGTTGTTGGGTCAAAATGTGGGAGTTTTGGGGGGTGGAGGGGGAGACTCCATTTTGAGGTGAGAAATTTGATTTTTGGGGAGAATTTGGGGAATTTTGTGAGTTTTTAATTAGGACGTGGCATTCTGCATGGGAAAAAAATGTCAATTTTTAGGGTGTTTTGTGTTATTTCCACTGCAAAAAAAAAATCACACTGAGGCAATGTAATGGTAGAAAAGGGGGAAAAAAGTCTAATTTGTGGAATTTAGAAAGTTTCTTAGGGCAAAATTTAGAATTTTGGGGAATGAAGTTGGGTTTTGAGGGAAAATGAAATTTTGGAGACAAAATTGGCAAAAAAAATTTTTTATAGATTTTTTTCAGGTGAAAAATAATCCATAGGCGAGTCGCTGGAGAAAATCGAATCTTGGGGGAATTCAATGGGAAAATGCTTCAAATTTGGGGAAAAAAATTTAAATATTGAATTTTGGAATGTTTGTGTCAAGTAGAAATTGTGATTTTGGGGAATAATTCCATACCCATCAAGTAAATGTGACATTAAAAATTTAAAATATTTCTTAGGTAAATCAAAATTAGGGGAAAAAATTAGGGAAAAAACCAGATTTTTAGGGTAAAAATTAGGCAATCACAAAATTTTGGGGGGGATTTTGATGTGTTTGGTTGTTGTGGAAGTACAAATTGAACTATAGAAATTTAAAAATTAGATAAAAATCTGTAAAAATCTATTGTAGGAGAAATTTTAAATTAATTTAATATAAATGACCGTTATTCAGATTTTCAGAGGCATTGTATAAATTGATATTTAGTAATAAAATAATCCAAATTGAGAAATTAGGTGGAAATTACAAGAAATTGAGGAAAAATTAAGGAGAAATTAAGGCAAAATTAAGATAAATTAAAGATTAATTAATGCAAAATCAATGAGATATTAAAGATTAATTAAGGTAAAATTAGAGGGTAAATTAAAGATTAATCAAGGCCAAATTAAGGGGAATTAAAAAGAAATTAATGACATTGGATAGTAAAATTATTAGAAATCGATAAAATGATGAATTAATAAAATTAAGAATCAACAGAATTATGAATTAATAGAATGAAGAATTATAAAATTAGAAATTAATGAAATTAGGAATGAATCACATGTGGTATTTGCCCCCACAAACATTTAACTTGGCCCAACCCCCTGATTATTATGGAAATAAACTTAATTATTTTATAAATATGTTTCAAATTTCACTCGGGGATTTGAGGAATTTGGGGGTTTGGGGCTTTTATGGTACATTTTATTGATCTGTAGAATTTCCCCCCTCCCGATTTCCCAGGATTTACCAATGCAAGAGAAATTGAGGAAAATACAAGGAAATCTGAGGAAAATTGAGAAAATTTGAGAGAAATTGAGAGAAACGGACAAAATTCTTTAGAAATAGAAGAGGAGCTGGGACAAGGGGCACTGGGCTCAAGCTGCCCCAGGGCAGGGGCAGCTCAGCTGGGAGGGCAAAGTTCTTCCCTGGCAGAGCTGTGGGGCCTGGCCCAGGCTGCCCAGGGAGGGGCTGAGTCACCCCCTGGGGGTGTTTGGAACAGGGCAGATGAGGTGCCCAGGGATCTGGTTTGGCTCAGGAGGGGAGCGGTTGGACTCGGTGATCCTGAAGGTCTCTCCCAGCCTGGTGACTCTGTGAGCCTGTGCTGTGCCCGGGCAGGGTGCCAGCAGGAAACCACAGGCTGCCTGCCCGGGGGGAGCAGGGCGAGCGCTGCGAGGCCACGTGGGCTGTGGTTTGTGCACCTGCGGGCTCCAGCTCCCGCTCTGCCCGCGGGGAAGAACGGCCCCTGGGTGACACGCTGAGAGCCAGGGACACGGCTGAGCCTCTGGGCTGCGTGTCTGCTGCCAGGGCAGGGACGTGTCCCAGCTCGGGCTCCTGCCAGGGACCCGCCCTGGGGCTCTGCGGGGAGGAAGGGGCCGGCCAGCACTCCTGGGGGGCAGCTCTTCCCCTGGCCAAGGGCTTGGCCCAGCTGCTGCTCCCAGCACAGCGGGGCTGGAGCAGGAGCAGGGGCTGTTTCCTGCCCAGCCTGACACAGACCCGGAGCAGGCCCAGCTCCCTGGCTCCCAGGGCTTGGCGGTGCCTGCACGTCCTTGGCCTGGGCTTCTGGGATGAGCCCAGCAGAGGAGATGCTCGTTGCTCCCAGTGCCCCCAGCAGGGACCAAGGGGGGACAGACCCGTTTCTCCTCCACACCCAGCCTGTCCCATGACCATCCCCTGCTGCAATGACCCTGACATGCGCAGCGGGACCTCTGTGTCCCTCATATATGGTCATGAACGGCGCTGGAGGAGTTCATTGGAGGGCTGGGCTGTGTCGGAGGGGAGAGAGCTCCTGATAACGTCTAAAAAGGTGCTGCTGCTTTGATTGGCTCCTCGTGCAGCTGGGTCGGCATCTACAGAGATATATCACCCTTTCATCACCCCCATCCCCGTGGGTCCCCAGGAGCCGTGACAGGGAGTGTGGTGCTGCAGGGCTGCTCCATCAGGGCAGGAGGCTGAGGCTGGGGATGGAGGGACTCCTGTCCCCTCAGGTGCTGTGGCTGCTGCTCTGGGTTCAGCTGTGCAGGGGTAAGTGCAGCACCCTTGTCCCACAGACAGGGTCAGCGGGCGCCAGTGGGGTCATCGAGATATCTCTGGGAATGGGGTGTCTTTGGAGGAGCCACTGAGATGAGGGGCAGACAGTGCTCCAGTCACCTGAACTTGTGCCTTTCCCTGTGGGTCTGGGGGCACAGGGCTGTGCAGGGGGGTCTGGCCTGTGGGGAGATGGTGCCCTGTGAAGATCCGGGCACAGTATGTGAGTGGGAAGGGGAAGGTGGCGGTTGAGTTCGGAGGAGGCGCTGCCGTCTGTGGGGTTGTGAATAACCCAGTGGGGTAGAGCTGGGCACCTCCAGCACGGTGAAAGCCTTGGGGACAAATGTGAGCCTGACACTGCCCTGAGGACAGCATGGAAGGGAACATCATGCCCACTGGTACCTGGGAAGGAGGGACCTCCAGACCTGTGGTCTAGGGCTCAGTGCTCTCCTGAAGGTTCCCATGTTTGTGTTTCAGGGGCTGCAGAGGTGAGGCTGGAAAACGGTGGTGGGCGCTGTGCTGGAAGAGTGGAGGTGAAACAACAGGGACAGTGGGGGACCGTGTGTGATGACTACTGGGACATTAAAGATGCTGCAGTGGTTTGCAGGCAGCTGCGCTGTGGGGATGCTGTTGCAGCTCATGGACTATGCACACTTTGGGCAAGGATCTGGCCCCATTTGGATGTTTGATGTTGAGTGTGATGGCACCGAGTCTGCCCTGTCTGACTGTGCAAACAAAAATAGGTCTCAAGATTACTGTGTTCACCTTGAGGATGCTGGAGTGACATGTTCAGGTAAGGGGCCAGCCTATTCCCCACATTCTGTGGCCAGGATGAGGGAAGGGACCTGGCTGTGCCCTCAGGGAAACAAGGGGGTACTGGCCAAGGGCCTGGTGTGGCTGGTCACTGCTGAGCTGAAACTGTCATTGCTGGTTTCCCTGGTCCCTGAGGAAATCCCAGTGGGAACCTGACACTGCCTGATCCCTGATGTGGCTCAGCTCACCCTCTGTGGGTGCCTAAAGCAGGGAGATGGGTGCTGTGCAAACCTGTGGTACGCTTTGGCCCTGGATGAGGACCCCTCCCTGGGTGGGTGCTGGAGCTGGGGGCTGGTGCAGACAGTGGCTGTGGGTACACGTGCACTGCAGAGCCCTCTGGGACTGGGGGGCATTTCTGGTGGCTCCAAGGGGTTCCTGGGCCTGGCCCTGAGCTCGGTGGTGCAGAGCAGGCTGCCACAGCCAGCAGCCCCTGGGCCCATCTCCTTGGGCCCATCTCCAATGGGTGCTGCAGGGCATGGGGCTCATGCCCAGCAGCCCAGGGTCTCCAGGAGAGCAGCAGTTTATCTGAGCGGGGCCTGTGGCTGTGGCTGTGGCTGTGGGAGAACAGCCAGCCCCCAGTGCTGTGCTGATTGCTGGGGAGTGGGCAGGGGCTCTGGTGGCTTTGTGCCATCAGCACCCACTGGGAGCTGCTGGGATGGCTGTGAGGCTCTCGGCCTGGAGCCACCTGAGAGATGAGGTGAGACCTGCTCAGGACATTGCCAGAGGCTCTGGGAGCTCACAGAGTCAGTCCCCAGTAGGGTGGGACCTTCCCCATCACTCACCCCTGGGGTCCCTTACCCCGGTGTCACGGGGTCAGGACTGTGGTGTCACAGCCCCCCACCTCTCCCAGCCCTGGGGCTGCTATTTCTGTCTTCCTGCCTGTGCAGATGCCACCTTGGGCCGTCTGACCAGCAGCAGGAAAGAGTCCTTGCTTGTCATCATCTGCATCGTCCTGGGAGCCCTTCTCTGCCTGCTCCTGGCCCTCCTGGCTGGGCAAGCGTGGAGCGCCAGGGCTGGGCGCAGAGGTGGGTTTGTTCTCCACAGTCCCAGGAGAAGATGCACATTGGCAAGGCCAGGGGGGCTGTGGGGTGTCAGTGAGGGGTACAGGCAGAGCTGGGGGGACAGGAGTGTGTGCTGCCCACATTCCATGACTGCCTGACCACGGGCAGCCAGCAGTAACGGGGAGGGCGAATCCAGACACGGGGGGAGTTGGGGATGGGGCCAGGAGAGAAACGGCCCAGCTGGGCTGGGGAGATGGGATGAAGGGGGGATAGATGAGGATGTGCCTCTGGCAGTGCTCTGGGGAGATGGGGAGGGGGCTCTGGGGCTGTGAGATGCTGGGAGAGTCATTGGACAGCACCTCCCATCCTTTCAGCATCAGGACCCCTGGCTGTTCCTCCATCCAACCCTCCCCTCCCCCCAGCAGGGCAGGGGCTGTGTACTGGATCCACTGGGCAGAGAGTGGGTAGCTCCAGGGGAGAGGAAAGGCAGGGGCTGCTCCAAGCTCAGCACCAGGAACAGGATCCAGAGTCCAGAGGGGCACAAGGGCTGCCTCTGAGGGAGGCTGTGAGGGTGTCCTGCCCCTGCCCATCTCCATGGGGACATTGAGGGAGTGGCAGCAGTGACTGGACAGCGCAGTGGGGCTGTGCTGTGGGGACAGCCCTGGGCTGAGCCAGGGGAACAGGGCTGGGGGAGCAGAGCAGGATCCGTCCCTTCTCTGCCCATCCCTGAGCCAGCCCTGCCTCTGTCTGCAGCCTCTGAGCGAGCCTGGGAGCCCTTCCCTGAGGCCCTGTACGAGGAGATCGGGTACAGCCCAGCCTTGGAGAAGCAGGCGAGGTTCAGCATCTCAGGTGGGTGATGGTCCCTCATGGGGCCATATCTCCAAGGCTCTTTGCCCTGGCCCCCACCTAAGACTGACCCCCTGCAGCCCCCTGGCCCATGGTCCCTGCAGCACTGGGGCTGTGGGGTTCTGTGGGGAGAGCAGCCAGGTCTTGGTGTTGGAGAAGAGCTTCATCCTCACCAGCTCATCCTGCCCCAGCCAGTGGACAGCCCCTCTCTGTGTGTGCCCACATCCCATTGTCACCTGAGGGGTGAGGGGAGGGGCTGTCGTGGGGCAGGTCTTGGAGCCCCTGTGAGTTGGGGTTTTTCCCAGGAGAGCAAGGAAACTGCTGAGCCCTGGTCCAATGCAGCCCTGGCTGGGTTTGTCCCCTGTCCCCAGCAGCACTGAGCACAAGCTGGGCCAGCAGAATGCACCCCATAAAACTTCCATCCCTTCTCTGCAGGCTCCTATTCAGAGGGGTCCCTGTCCAAGATGCAGGCCCACTATGAGGACATTGAGGAGGAGGATGGTCCAGGATCAGCACCAGGTAATGGGGGGTGGCAGGAAGGGGTAGATATCTCCTCCCTGCACACTAGTGATGGACACCAGTGTCACCATGAGCAGCAGGGAAGGAAATGGGCAATGATCTCCTCTGGTGCCTGCCAAATCCCGTGTCTGAGGCCCATGTCCCTGCCCATCCTCCCTTCCTCTGCTCTGCAGGACATGTCTTCTCTCTGTCAGCATCTCCCCTCCCCTTTCAGACATGCCTGTCCTACCCAGAGGTGACCCAGCAGATGGCTATGAGGATGCCAGGGAGGTTTCTGAGCCTGAGGAGGATCCTGTGTCTGGGAAGGGAGACTGGGAGATGCCCAGGGCACCAGAGGAGGGAGCAGATCTCAGGGATGCAGCTGGAGGTGAGAGGGAAAGGCAGTGCTGTGGGTTCCTGGGGTGCCAGGTGAAACGTTGCCACACTGAGACCCCAAAATCCTGCAATGGAGGCACCTGCCCTGGAGGTTTTCCTTGGGGAGATCCTTGGTGGAGGAGGGAGGTAAATATTTCTGCAGTGATGAGGAGAAGGGAGGAAGGTGATGTACAGGGCAGGACGGGCACCTGGTGGGACGATCACTCAGTGGGCTGCCTTGCTCTTTGCAGGGGAACACCTGCACCCCCAGAGAAGTGCTGAGGCCCCTGGAGCTGAGGGAGATGCCTGGTCCCCTCCCCAGGACAGCACAGGCTATGACGATGCTGAAGAGGTGTCTCTGGCACGTGGCCCTGAGGACACCAAGGCTGTGACCCCAGAGCTCAGTGCACAGCAGCCCCTGAGCCCTGGGCCAGCACAGCCCGGCCCGGCCGTGCAGCTGGGTGCAGCCAGGAGGGAGGAGAGGTCTGTGCAGCTGGGAGAGCCCTGAGCACAGGGACCCGTCTCCCTTCTCCCAGGGGCAGCAGGAACAGCCCAGTGTTTCCTCTCTCTTCACTCTCCTGGGTTCCTCTCTGCCTCCCCTCTTGTTCCTATTAAAAGCCTTTGTGGGTAGTGAAGGGGTGTTTTTCTCCTCCTTAACTCTGTGGGAGGGAACTCCTCCTCCTCCCCCTCCTTCCCCACTGACCTTGGGGTGTCTGGGATCTTTTCTCATGTTCCCCCCTCACCCCTGTCCCAGTCTGGCATTTGTGCCCTTTCTGGAACCCACCTTCACAGAGCACCCCCCCTCTGCTGACGTGCTCAGCTGATGGCAGCAGTAGGGCTGCTCCAGGGCTGCCTGGACTTGGGGGAACCAGAATGGGGAACCCCATTTCTCTTCTCACTGGGGCTCCTGCTGCCTCTCTACTGCCAAAACCACTGATGTGGAACCCCACACAGAGTAAAATCTCTGCCACTGTCAAGAAACCCAAATGACTCTCTGGAGGGGGAGGGAAACAGAGAAATGCCCTGACACTGAGCCAGCAAAGCTCAGCAAGAGCTGAAACAGGGCTCTGCTCTCACCATGGCTTTGGCCACCAAGGCAAAGCACCGTGTGAGCTGCTGTGAGGAACAAGAACCCCATCCCATCTCGACCCTGGACAATCTGCACCCTTATTCCACAGCATTTCCATCACCCTCAGGTCCCACACTGACTGACACCCCTGAGTGTTCACACTCAGTATGTACAGTCACCCAATCCCTGTGCTGTGGCATTTCTACACCCTGCTCAAGCCTTTCAGTTCTCTCATTCCCCAAACAGCCTCTTACCCACACTACAACTTGTACTGTGCACTCCAACCATCTCTACTTCCCAATGTGCAGTTAATACATCCTCATTAGCCATCACCCTTCGCTCCCTGGCACACACTGATATCACTCACTCCTCCCAGGCCCACCTCCTCCACCCCTACATGAGTCCCATCTCCCAAGGTGATCGCTCAGGACAGGGGAAGTCCTCACCCCGTTCCTCTTGAGGATTGCCCACTGTTGGTTCAAGTGGTTCCTGCTGCCTTGCTTCCTAGAACACACAGCTCACATCATGGATAGTTCCCCCAGGTCAGATCTCCTTGAGGTACACACCAGAGCCCCTGTCCTTCCACATAACCACAGCCAGGTCCTTGAGCAAAGACAGTCTCCCAGATGGGCTTGCTTTTGCCCAGGGGAGGAGCAGCCCACACTGCCTCCCCCAGCCAGCTCCCTGTGTGCACTGGGGGGGCCTTACCTCCTCCTGCAGCATGTGCAGCCTTGGTTTGGGCAGGACCCGAAGGTTCACAGATCCTCTCTTGTTTACCAGCTGAGCTTCTTCTGCTACATTGATGCCCTGTCCAATGTGACATGGGGCAGCGTCCCTGTGACCGTGTCCTGCTCTCCCAGTGTCCTTGCATGAAGTCCTTCCCATCCCTGGAAAGGGCTGAGAGGGATAAAGTGACCTTGGACTCAATCCCCACCAGCTGATAAGAGCAACAAGGAAGCTGAAGGGTCTGGAGGGGAAGCCCTACATGGAGAGGCTGAAGTGCCCTGGTTTGTTCAGCCAGAGGAAAAGGAGGCTGAGGAGAGACCTCACTGCATTCCATTTCTTCCTGACAGAGAAGAGCAAAGGGGCAGAGCCTGATCTCCTCTCTTTGGTCACTGGGTGTCTTGGTTCCAGCCAGGACAGAGTTAACCTGCCCAAGCAGCCTGCACAGTGAAGCTGCAGTAGCCAGAGCTGTTCTCCACACCACCTGACTTCACTCCCCCACAAAGGGGCTGGTAGGGGAAAGGGTGCTCCTGGTCTCCTTCAGGGCAGTCTGAGTGTGCCCAGGGGTTGGGTTAGTCCTTGCATGAGTGCAGTAGAATCACAGACTCACAGAATCCGCAGGGCTTGGAAGGCACCTCCACAGCTCATGGGGTCCAACCCCCTGCCAAAGCAGCGTCCCTAGGACAGGGCACACAGGGCGGTGTCCAGACCTGGAATCTCTCCAGAGAAGGAGACTCCACACCCCCTGGGCAGCCTGGCTCAGGGCTCCCTCACCCTCACTGTGTGAAAGTTCTTCCCCATGTTGGTGCGGAACTTCCTGCGCTCCAACTTGCAGCCATTGCCCCTTGTCCTGTCCCCACAGACACTGAGAAGAGGCTGCCCATGTCCCCCTCTGTCCCATACTTCAGATATTTATAAAAGGATCCCCTCTTAACCTTCTTTTCTCCAGGCTGAACAGACCCAGCTCACTCAGCCTTTCCTCATAGGGGAGATGCTCCAGGCCCTTCAGCATCTCCATGTCCCTCCTCTGGACTCTCTCCAGGAGATCCCTGTCTGTTTGATCCCAGGGAGCCCAGCACTGGACACAACACTCCAGGTGGGGCCTGAGCAGGGCAGAGCAGAGGGGGAGGATCCCCTCCTGTGACCTGCTGCCCACACTCCTCCTGATGCCCCCAGGATCCCATTGTCTCTCTCAGCCCCAGGGCACACTGCTGGCTCATGGCCACCCTGTCATCAACCAGGACCCCCAGGTCCTTCTCCCCAGAGCTCCTCTCCAGCAGCTCACCCCCAGCCTGTACTGATATGAACGGTTGTTCCTTCCCAGGTGCCAGACTCTCCACTTGCTTTTATCAAACCCCATCTGGTCTCTCCCTGCTCAGCTCTCCAGCCTGTCCAGGTCTCTCTGGATGGCAGCGCAGTGTCCTGTGTGTCAGCCACTCCTCCCAGCTCTGGATCATCAGGTACTTGCTGAGGGTGGATGCTGTTCCCTCATCAAGGTTGTCAATGAAGATATTAAACAGAACTGGACCCAACCCCGAGCCCTGGGGAACACCACTGGTCACAGAACACCAAGTCCCACAGGTGGTAGGAAGAGGTCTGTCCAGCCCATGTTAGTTTCCCCTGATGTGCTCCTCTCTGGGGGCACGTGGTGTGTGCCAGGGGATCTCCTTTACAGTGTCACTGCAGGTGTCTGGACTCCCTCAGCCACTCTCTTCATGGTGCTGAAGACAGAGAGGAGCCCAGAGTCAGGATTTGCAGAGAAAATGGACATGGACACGGACACAGACACAAGCAGAGCATGGCTTTGCTGAAGGGGTTTATTGATCATTGGAGGGAAAGGGCCCAGGGCTCCCAGGGGATCGGGTGGGGTGATCCAGGGATGAGCATCTCCTCATGCCTCTGGAGGGGAGGACAGGAAAGAACCAGCTCCAGTCCTGAAAGACACAGACCAAAACGTCACCCCCAGCGCTGCCTGGGCCATGTGAGGGGCCTTGCCCCCAGCATTTCTCTCTGCAGAGACATGGAAGGAGACAGCACTTGGAGCCCACAATACCCCTAGGACAGGACTTGGCTCTCCTGAGGTCCACATGGCACCAAGAGCCCCTTGCCCACTGTGACATTACCCAAGATGCCCAAACTCTCTCAGGGCGCAGCCCAGCCCTGAGGGTGATTCTGAGGGTTCCTCTGGCACCAGCCAATGAGGTCCCTGGAGAAGGTGACACCCGGGACAATGGGGTCCATGAGTTGGTCTGGTGGTGCACACCAGGCAGTGGGGCCCTGAGGAAGGGGATGGTCAACCACTGGTGTGCAGGGGTGTCTTCTGGCTTGCAGTGGGGTCAAGTGGGGTGTACTGGCACACACTGGGATGCCCTGGAGTTTTGTGGCCATGGAGGGGAGAGTCTGGGGCCAACAGAACTCCTGGTACCTCCTTTAGTCCTCTTCCCTTGCCTGGCTTTGACTAACCCCACTTGTAGAGAGACCGTCAGACCTCACTGGTCACTGCCATGTCCCTGGTCCCAGCAAGGGATGGGAGGATCAAAGGGCTCTAGAGTTCCTCAGACTGGATGCCTCCAAGTCCAGCCCACTACTCACATCCAGGACCTCATCTCCCCTTCCTTCCAAGAGTGCCTAGGGAAGAAGAGAGAAGTTGAGACACAAAAGTTTCCAGTCCCCCACGGCCATGGCTTCCCCCTGCTCTGAGGGGGAGAATTCCCTTTGCTCCCCACCAGCCCCATTCCTCCACATTTCTCCTGGGATCCTCCACATTTCTCCTGGGATCCCTGTTCATGAAGGGACCAGGGGTGGGGATGGAGACAAGGGCAGTGGGAGGAATTCAGGGTGTCCAAAGAGGATGGGTGTGAGTGTCAGGGAACCTAGAGACAGGACTCTGGGATGGATTTACAGACCAGCAGGGACTGGGCTGAAGGGCTGGACAGCTCTGCCCACAGGCCCAGGCCCCTGCCCTCCAAGAACCGGACAGCCCATGGGGCACAGCTCAGGCAATCGGCAGTGCTGGAGGAGGCCTGTCAGGCTCAGCCCCTGGGGGCTTCTGCCGCCCCTCCCCTCCTTCACATCCCCTTTCCCTTCCCTTCTGCTGGCCCTGCCTGGGGAGCTTGGTTGGGGCCCTGCCCCAGAGCTGCCCCAGCCCAGCTCGCCTGCCAGAGGCTCTCCTGGGCTGGCAGGGGCAGCCACGCTTCCAGCCAGGCCTGGGGAAGCCCAGCGGGAGCAGAGCAGCCTCTGAGGCAGCAAATCTAATGCCAGGGACCCATCCTCCATGGGTTCTATCTTTGCTGGCTCTCCACCCCCGTCACTGCCCTCTGGGGCCCTGGCCAGCACTAGTGTCAGGATGAAACCATCCCCAGTGATAGCACTATATATCACCCGCACATACCCTCTCCATCATGTCCCACAGTCCTAGTCGACACATCATCCAGTCCTTCCCCATGGAAAATGTGCCTTAAGCCTTGTTCTACTCCAGAGCACACAAATCTCCTACAGTGCTACAGGGCTTTTCCATACTCTCGTGATTTGGAGGTTGGAAGATCCCTCACACACAGGGAACTTCTTTGGGAGCAGCTGTCACATTACTGCAGGCAGATGGTATGATGTATATTACATTATCTCTTATCTCCGGGGGTTATTTTAAGGATGGAAGTCTCGTCTCTTGGTATTTGTGCCAGAACTGCTCATCCCTGAACCAGGGGTTTTGTATCCTTCCAGCTATCCTGGAAAATATTTGAAGGAACACGTCCGAAGACAGGCAAAAAGTGTATCAATTTGCTCTTGAGCTGGGGAGCTGCTTTGGCAGGGGGTTGGACCCGATGATCTCTCAAGATCCCTTCCAACCCCTGTAATTCTGTGATTCTGTGATGTTTTAATGAAAAGGGAAAGCAGTTTTAAAATCCCCATGAATAAAAGAAGGGCCCAAATTGGCATTAATTGTGCCAAAGGCAAATGTCCCCCAGACTTCATTGTCAATCTCCTCCGCTCGGGGAAGGTTCACACTGACAAACAGTGACAACAGGAATAAGTGGTGCAAACATGACTGGTAAAGACCAAGGAGTCTAAAGCAAATGCTGAGTCATCAGCAATATTTATAACCTCCCATGCTCAGAATAGAAGACACCGAGGGGCTGCAACTACAGAGATATGACAAATGCTGAATTTTTAATGACTCCAGCTGTAGGACACTTCATCGTCCCAGCACACTGCTGCTGACAGTCATGACCTGTGTTTAATCTGTGTACACGGGTTGTAAGTTACACCCAGCCCAGTTTGTCCATAGAAAGTACTGAGTATCTCAAAAGAGATGACCAGTTTTGCAGGTATCATATCCCATTCCCAACACCCCCCCCCAGCTCTCTTCCTCTCCATAATCTGCCTTTACAATAGACTGCTCTCCTTTGTTGCTCACAACCCTCTTACACTCATTTTGGTGCCTTATACCAGACAGTTATCAAAACACACTCTTCTCTGGATGATCGGTCCTTGAATCCACTTCAGTGGTGCTAAACGAGCCTAGTGATTCCACCCCACCAGCACAAAATGCTGTATTCAATACACAGCACCTGCTCTGGGCTCATTATGGCTTTGGGATACTCTGTCCCATTTGGAACGTTAAGTTCCTGGGGGGCAGAGGAGGTGATAAAGTCCCACTCGCTCCCCTGGGATTGCTGATGATCTGGACCTGTGCCTTCCTGTACGTACTGCATAGCAATCCTCTGTGTAGCCATTCCAATGAAGAACAGAATCAAAAGCCAGTACATCCTGTGGATGATAAAGAAGATCATTTAATAGGCAGTCAGATATATTTTACACATGCTGATAATTTATTTTCTTCCAAAGAGAATATTACCTGGCTTTTAATTTCCCTCAAGAATCCAGATGCCGCCAGGAAACGTCCTGATATTTTAGTTTGAAACCGAGAAGCATTTCAGGTGTCTCTTAATCCATTTTAGGATGATTTCTCCAATGGAACTATCTCAAATATACAACCTTTCCATTGACATCAGCACCTGAGTGCATGTTGCCAGGCAATGACAGGCTGCGCTGCGTGTCTAGTCCCAGAAGAGCTTTCTGGGTTGCAATTCAATCATCCCTGTTACTGCTGGATGCCAGAGCAAAATTAAGATATCTGTGGGCAAAGCCCTGAAAAATTCCTCATCACCTTTAATGAAATACCAGCTGTATTTTATTTTCATGTCATTTCCTTCTGCAGGGAGGTGAGGAAACAGCTCAGGCTTCATCAAGATCATCATTTCAGAGCAGAGTCATCGCCTGGTTTGTAGGAACTGCAGTGGAGGAAGGAGCCCACCAGAGGGCTCAGGGATGCAGCCTGCAGCCCTGGACCAGCAGCCCTGGACCAGCAGCCCTGGGATGCTGCTGGCCAGTGCAAAGCAGTGCCCAGGGGAAAGCTCGTCTGTCCAATCGCCTTCACCGGGCTCCTTCAAACATCTCAAGCAGGGCGAGCAAATCAACCAGCAGTGCCAATACCATCAGTTGTTATTGCCGTGGGTAGTATCCGACCTGTATTTTTGGCCTTTCACCTGGGTATTTCCCACAAACTTTACTAACAGCAGGGAGTGTTGCTGTAGGGCAATATATGGTCACACTTCAAGCTTACAAAGGTAACTTTTGTTTTGATAGCACCGGCACAGCGGGCTCTGCCGAGCACCACATGAGCACATTTATAAAAAGCTTATTACAGCAGATAGCACAGGAGTTGGGGTGGGTATTGTAGCCCTGTATGGGAAACCAGCACTAATAAATAGCATTTGGGAGGAGTGGCTGACACGCAGGAACACTGCGCTGCCATCCAGCGAGACCTGGACAGGCTGGAGAGCTGGGCAGTAAGAAACCAGATGAGGTTTAACGAAAGCAAGTGTAAAGTCTTGCACCTGGGAAGGAACAACCGTTTCTATCACTACGGGCTGGGGGATGACCTGCTGGAGAAGAGCTCAGTGGAGAAGGACCTGGGGGTCCTGGTGGATGACAGGTTGGCCATGAGCCAGCAGTGTGCCTCGGTGGCTAAGAGAGCCAATGGGATCCTGGGGTGCATCCGGAGGAGTGTAGCCAGCAGGTCAAGGGAGGTGATCCTCCCACTCTACTCTGCCCTGGTCAGGCCCCACCTGGAGTATTGTGTCCAGTTCTGGGCTCCCTGGTATAAAAAGGACAGGGATCTCCTGGAGAGAGTCCAAAGAAGGGCTACGAAGATGATAAAGGGCCTGGAGCATCTCCCCTATGAGGAAAGGCTGAGAAGATTGGGACTGTTCAGCCTTGAGAAGAGAAGACTAAGGGGGGACCTAATTAATGTTTACAATTATCTTAAGCAAGGGATGCAGGGGGAATCAGCCAGCCCCTTTTCAGTGGTTTGTGGAGACAGGACAAGGGGCAATGGCTGCAAGTTGGAGCATAGGAAGTTCCGCACCAACCTGCGGAGAAACTTTTTCACAGTGAGGGTGACAGAGCCCTGGGACAGGCTGCCCAGGGAGGTGGTGGAGTCTCCTTCTCTGGAGATATTCAAGACCCGTCTGGATGCCTATCTCAGTGAAATGTCCTAGGGAGTCTGCTTTGGCAGGAGTGTTGGACCCGATGATCTCTCAAGGTCCCTTCCAACCCCTACAATTCTGTGATTCTATGATTCTATGATTCTTTCCTTGAGTAGGGCAGCAGAAACAAATCCTCTGCCATTTTCAGCCTGGAGAAGAGAAGGCTGCGGGGACACACACCTCATTGCAGCCTTCCAGTCCCTGAAGGGAGCAGAGGAACAGGAGGGGAATCAGCTCTTTAAAAGGGTAGATAATGGCAGGGCAAGGGGGATGGAGTGAAGCAGAGGGAGGGAAGGTTTAAATTGGATATGTGGGGGAAGTTCTTTCCAGAGAGAGTGGTGAGGGGCTGGACCAGGCTGTCCAGAGAGGGGGTTGATGCCATGTCCCTGGAGGTGTTCAAGGCCAGGTTGGATGGGGCCCCGGGCAACCTTGTGTAGCTCCAGGCCTGGAGGGTGGTGGCCCGGCCTGTGGCAAGGGGTTGGAGCTCTGTGACCCTTGGGGTCCCTTCCAACCCAGACCAGGCTGGGATTCTCTGATTGGTTTTATAAAGTCATCAGTGCCACCCCATACAAACCAGCGCTGGCTGGCAAAGCCAAGGGATCTACAAGACACCCTGCGATGCATTTAACCAGCAGAGCATGTTTCTGTGGCATAATTTTCCAACAAAAAAACCTGAATCGATTCCATTGTTTGGGGTTTTAATATTTTTTTATTGTGTGGTTTTGCTGTCAGATGGAAACAGAATCACAAAGAAATCCACAATATTGTGGCCAAGCGTGGATCTCTGCATGTAAGTAACACAGACTGACAAAAATACACGTTAGGTGACATGTCAGACTTTCTCTGCTCATCTATTACAAGTCATTGTGCTAAGAAAAAAACAGCCTCGCTTAGTAAAGATGTCCAGAAGAGACATTTTTAGAGGTTTTGCAGGTATCCTGTGTCAGCTGCAGAATTTATGAGAGTGCATTATAAAGGAAATGCAGTTCACACGCCATTTATTTGTGTTTCCACAGTAGATCACACCAGCACCTCCAGCAGCTCCACTCTCATGGGAAGGAGATGAAGCAACCTTGTGTAGCTCCAGGCCTGGAGGTTGGTGGCCCTGCCTGTGGCAGCCACCTGTACCAGAGCACCAAAGGTCACAGAAGCTCAAGCTCGTATCTAGAGGCCCATTGTCACGACACACAAAGCCCCTCTGTAAGGCCCAAATCCCTGATTTTGAAGGTCCAAGCTCTCCTTTGGAGGGCCCAAAGCCCTCTTTTAGCGCTCTCAGCCTCCACACAGTGCCCAGAGCCCTATATTTGCAAGGAAACATTTCTTTCTGGGAGCCAGAGAGGAACCTCTTGGTGCAGGATCCAAAGCATCTTTGCAGCATCTCGCCAGGTCTAGTCAGTGCCCAGCACCTCATTTTGAAGGCTGAAATCCTCATTTTAAAGGGTCAAACCTGTCTTTCATTACCCATAGCCTTTATGTTTTTTGCAGAGGGGGGGAACTGTGCTAGTTTTCCGTGGCTGGGTTCTGGTGGAGAAGGGGGCTGCAGGGGGCTGCAGCAAGAAGCAACCGAAATCCCTCTGCAGGCCCCACAGAGCAAACCCCAGGCAGCTCAAGGCCAGAGTCGTTGCTGACCAGGGATGAGCCCATCAGCGATGCTCACAGCGCCTCTGGGAATCACATTTGGGAGAAAGGCAGCTGCTTTTTGCCCCCAGAGAAGGGCGTGAGAAGATGAAAAGAGCTGTGCAGACATCAAGGGCAGGGAAGGAGAGGGGGGAGGAGGTCTCCTGGGGACAGACAGGAGATGCTGTGACCCACTTTGGAGCAAGCCCCTGCCAGCACTCGCAGCCCATGGAGAGAGACAGAGACCCAGAGACGAGCGAGGGAGAGATTTGCGCTGGGGGGAGAGGTTTGCTGGGGGGAGGCTGGTGACCCCGTGGAGGACTGGGACTGAGACACTGAGATTCACTGTGATTACGCCTGCTCCCAGAGCAGTGACCCACGCTGGGGCAGCTGGGAAAGAGCTGAAGCCCCGTGGGAAAGGAGTGTTTTCCCATCCTGGCCTTGAAATTGGGGGCTGCCTGCCCCGTGGGTGTCTGCCCCCGGGCAGGGGGGACAGCAGGAGGAGGGGGGTTCTGGCGCGGGGCGGGTTTGAGTCTCCATCCCGGCGTGAGCACTGCCTTCAATCCATAAATCCGTTAATTCTCACACAGCGGGACCCGAACCGGCCGGGATCGACCCAGGGCAGGATGCAAGGGGTGAGCCCTGCCCCCCTCTTCCCCCCTGACAAATCCCACGTGGCGGGGAGACCCTTTAATCCTCCCCCCATATCCGCTTGGGGCTGGGGGATGAGGGTGTCAGACCCCCCTTACCCTCCCACTTCTGGGGAGAGAGCCCCCCATTTGCCGCAGGTACCAGGAAGAAGGGGGTGGGGAGGGGAGGTGCGTGCGCGCTGCCCGGTGCCCCCCAGGCCGCAGCCGGGCGGGCGAGGGGCGGTCCGTGTGCAGAGCCGGGGCACAGGGCATGGGGTGGGGGGGCATCTCTCAGCGTAAAGAGAAGGGGGGGCGGCTGGTGTGTATAATTAACTCCGCCCCTCTCTCCCCCCGCCCGGGGGTCTCCCCTCGGCCGCCCGTGCGGGGGGGTGTGGGAGACCCCGCGCCGGCGGCTGCTCCCAGATGTGGGTGAGTTTCTCCCAGCGCGGCGATTTCGCTTCAACTCGCTCGAACTGCCGCTCCCTGCGGCGGCGGGGGGGAAGGTGGGCACGGGCCGGGCCCCCCTTCCCTGCTTCCTCCTGCCCGGCCCCCGGCGCGGCCCTCCTCTTCCTCTCCGCTCTCTCGCTCTCTGGCTCCCGGCGGTTCCCCGGCCCCGGCCGGGCTCCCGGTGCTGCGGTTGCGGGTCTCGTCTCCCGGAACACGATGTACCCCCACCCCCCGCCCTGCGGTACCCGCCGCCGCCTCCCTTATACACCCCCATCCCATCCCTGTCGTCCCGGCAGGTCTGGTCCGCCCAGTCCCGCTGCGCTGCCCCCTCCTCCTTGGTGAGAGGGAAGGAGGGTGTGGGCGGAGCTCGGGGAGAGGCAGCTGGTTCTCAGGGTCTGTGTCTCAGGTCCCCGGTCCCCTCCTCCTCCTGTGGCCTTGTGCTGCTGCTGCGACCCGGAGTTGGTCCCCCCGGGTACCCGTGTAGGGAGGGGAAAGCACGGTCCCGGGGCAGGGGGGGGATGCTGCCGTGCCTGCGTGGGGTTTGGGATCAAAGGGGCGGCTGGGCCAGGCATCCTTGCTGCCAAAGCTTTCCTCAGCGCATTCAAAAGACAAGAGCTGAATAAGCTGCGTTTCCCTGTCGTGTATGTCTGGTCGGGCTTGCGGAGCACTTCCCTCTTTCCCCCCAAACCTCAAACCCCAAAAACCACAACCCCTATAGAACCCTCCCAAAACGCAAGCGGGAACAGTTGGTCACTCGGTGTTTCTTTCCGCTCGGTTTCTGGCCAGGGCAGAGACTGGCGACGCTGCATTTGAAAGGCTGGGTAAGGGAGAGAAACATTCCGGATGCGTCCCGAAGATCGTCCCGCGAGCGGAGCGGGGCTTTTCTCACCCGTGGCTGAATCTCATCCCGCAGCACAA
>BSDF01000173.1:0-28665 GCA_027925045.1 Hypotaenidia okinawae
AGGGGTTAACGCTGGCTCCGCATCAGGCTGCCCAGGAGGGGTTGTGGGGGGGGAACAAAAGGTTGGGCAAGCGGAGTCCTAATTAACAGGGGTGAAGTTGTGCCGGCTCAGAGCCCGATGGTGCAAGGTCTCCTGAGGGTCTCCTTCCCCTTAGGGTTGGGTGGTGGGACAGGACGTACTCCGGGTCCCTGCCTGCCCCCCCGCCAGCACTAAGGATGTAAATAGTCCCTCTCTTGGGCACGCAGCTCCTGTGTGGGAACTCGCGCCGGCCCCTCGCTCCTGCAGCTCGTAACATCCCCCGTCCCAGCACCTGGGTTCTGCCTGGATCCCTCAGCTGAAGCAGCGCTCCTCTCCGTGTCCCTCCTGGCCATGGGAAGAGGAGGCCAAATGGCTTTCAGGTGTCCCCGTGCCGGTCTCCTGCGAGGGGTGACACTCTCCAGAGGACACGGCTCTGCTTGGCCCTGGGCAGTTGCTGCTGTGCTAGCAGCTTGGCAGGACTTTTGTGTATGCTGTGTTGGGAGCCGGAGTCCAGGGCTCCGGGGACCAAGAGGCAGGATGCATCCCGCTCAGCAGCTTCTCCCTGCGGCGTGGGGGGGAGCAGGGAGCTGAGGGCCCAGCCCAGCGAGCTGAGAAGAGCTGTGGCTGTGCCCTGTCCCCTGAGCAGTGTTGCCACCTGTTTGTATTGGCTCTCAACCTGGTTGGCATGAGCCCAGCTCCAGGCTCAGTCAGCTCTTGTGTGGGAGCCCAGTGAGCAGGGGATCTTCTGGGGAAGCCCTTCATCCCTGGACCTCATCTTAGCCTCTGCCTCTGCTTTTCCAGGGGTGTAAGTTTGCAGGTCACTGTGAGTGCAAATAGTGCTGTGTGCCCTGGGTGTAACCACCCAGGCAGGAGCTGTTGGTGTGGCTCATGAATAAGGGGTTCAGGCTCTGGGACACCAGCCCTGGAGCACTGCAGTGCCGTGACAGGAGCTGCTGGCCCCGCTGAGAGCATGGGCACGCTGCTGCTCCTCCACAGCAGCTGGCAGAAGGGCTTTTCTTTGCTGCTTGGGTCTGGCAGAGGGTAGGCAGTGTTGGCAGGAGGACAAAGCACACCCTGGTGTAGGAGACCTGAGTTTTTGGCTCCAGGGCAGCTGGAAGGCGATGTTGTGTGAGAACCTGCCTTCTCATCTCAGCGTAAGGGTGGTCTGAGCCCCACCTCCGCCAAGGCCTCTGGTTGAATTCCCCTCCTCTTCTTCCACACCTCCAGGGTTACATTGGACCTGGCAGAGAGCAAGTGCTCACTGTCTATTACCTGCCGGGAGTGCCTGGAGTCTTCTGCAGGACCTTCCAGATCCAAGTGGGTCACCTGGAGCCAGAAGAGATCGCCCTGAAAGGAGAGGGGAGTTTTCCCAGGATTTATTTGGACCTTCCTAGGGGAATCAAAGGTGAGCTAGGACCTTCCTAGGGGAATCAAATCTGTCTGCTCTTCGGGAAGGTCCCCCGGGGGTCTTTTTCTTTCCCCCTGTGTCGTCATGCCCATAGGGCAGCTCACACCCACCTCCAGCAAGCCTGGAGGTTTCAGGGCTGTTGTTCTTCTGGTTGCTTTCTAGAAGCACATGGGCTTTGCTGCAGGGAGCCGTCCTGGCCAGTGTCATCTGTTGGTGGCCTGGATAAAGAGGAAAGCTAGAAAGCAGTGTTGGGGAAAGCTGTAACGTGGGCTGGCAGGGATTTGGGCAGGGGTGGTGGGGATGAGATGCTCCCATGTGGGGAGGAAGGTGGGTGGGAGGGAACATGGAAGAAAAGCAGCATCCTCTTCCCATGCGTTGCTCGAGGAATGTGTTTGCGGGAAGGGCCAGCGCTGGGGGTGTGGAGCTCCCCAGCTGTAACGGGGACTCTGCTGCGCCCACGCTTCTATTTGTGGCCGTTTTCTTCCTCCAGGAAACGAAGACCATGAGCAGATCCTCAAAGAGGCAAAAGAAAAGCTAGGAGGAGACAGCCAGAGAGACAAAGCAGTGGTTGCTGGGGAGGCCACGGCCACCGAGCCACCCATGGACGACTCTGGCTCTGTGGTGAGACCGGCTGCTGCCCTGTCTGGCGTGGGCCACCCTCTCCCTGTGTCACTTGTCTCCCTTGCACGCTGCAGGTGGCTCCCCTGGGCTGGCCACAAACATGGGGCTCCTCTGGTAGTGGTCCTTGCCATGGGTGCCTGAGCTTCCTGACTGCCCCAGGGGGAGGTCCTGAAGACTGTGCTCAAGTGACTGAGCTGTGTCTCCAAGAGCTCTCAGCACTGACGTGGCTCCCTCATGGAGAGAGCTTTTGTCTGAGCTGCCCTGGCAGCAGCTGGGGCAGGCAGATACTTGGAGCTCTGGAAGGTCCTTGACTTGTTTGGTCAGATCAGCTTTTCTAAGGGTGGCTGAGCAGTGCTGGAGTTCATCTGCCTTCACATATGGTCCTGGCAGACTCTGAGCGGCAGGACAGAAGGACCCCATTGGGTTTGGGACATCCACAGAAGGACCCCATTGGGTTTGGGACATCCAAAGGCCATCTACCCCCTGCAGCGAGTAGGGAGACCTTGACGTAGGTCCGGTTGCTCAGAGCTTCCCCCTTGAATGTCTTCAAGGATGGGGCCTCCACTACCTCTCTGAGCAACCTGTGCCAGGGTGTCACTACCCTCAGAGTGAAGGCCTTCTTCCTGCTTCTCAGCAAGAGCAGGGTAGGATTGAGTTCCCTTGGGAAGGACCTTTGCTAACCAGCCACTGTCTTTGTTTTCCTCAGGTGGACGTTCGGCTGCAGATGGAGATGGAGAACATGCTGATAGAGCAGCACGCCCTGGAGCAGCAGAAAGCTCTCTCCTCCTTTGACCAGCGTGCCCGTCAGAAGCTTCTCAAGTTAGTAGGGACCCTGAGCCCTGATGGTAGTGCAGAGCAGTGCACTCCTGCTCCTGGGAGCTTCTTGTCTCTGGGAATAGCTGGGGACTTGAGAAGGGGGTTGATCCTGCCAGTTTGCACGTGCTACCAGTGAGCAGCCTGAGGCCTTTTCTCCAGTGGCTTTTCATAGCAGAGGAGCTGTGCCCAGTGTCTGTTTTAAACTCCTTTCATTCTAAGATCCTGTTAGTAGCTGATAAAACCTCAGAGCTGGGTGCCCCGTGACGTACCAAAGTCTTATGAGCAGAAGATCAGACCTTGGGTTTCACGGGCTGGAGTTTGTCCAGCAGTGACTACAGAAGCACCCGCTTTGTTTGCATCCTTCCTCCACCTTCAGGACTCTCCTTGCTTCTCCTTCCAGAGTGGAGCTGCCCGAGTACGTCCTGGACTTGGGCCACGTCATCCTTGGTGACACCCACACGCACGTCGTGAAGATCACCAACCCCGGGCAGCTCCCCGTGTCCTTGTGCGCCGACGGACGGGCTCTGTGTGGCACAGGTAACCCGTGCTGGAGAGACTTCCCGTGGGCTTGAAGGACCCGTCTGTGACAGATGAGCTGGGGCCACGGGGAGGGGTTTGGAGTGCTTTTTTGCATTGTTTTCTCTTCCTTCCCCCCCGGTCGGTGCTCTGCAGCCGGAACTCTCCTGGCCCACAGTGTCCAGCCACCTGGGCTGCCCTGACACTTCATTGCGGGGGCTGCGGGGACTGATCACCTTGGTCACCTCTCAGCATCTTCTGCTCCTGGCTACCAGGAGCATCTCCTGAGTGTGTTTGTGCGCTCCACAAGCTTGTGTTGGGAGCAGACAGGACCCTTGTTGGTTTGGAAGCGCTTTGTTTAGAGTTCATAACGGCACAGCGCTTCTTTAGCCTCTGAGACAACAGCCTGTGAGGTCAAAACAGGCTCTCCAAGCAGGCCCTTGAGGACCATCAGATGGGGACTTGCTGCGTCTGAAGGGTGGTCAGGTGTCTCCTCTAAATTGTCTTCCAAGCAGCACCACAGCACAGAGGAATCTTGCCTGGAACCTCTCCTTTGGGGAGGTCTGCGCATCCTTCCTGAGGGCCTGGTGAAGGAATTGCTGGTGCTCCTCAGCTGATGGGTTTCCCTTTTGCCCCACGGGTCTTGAATTTGGGCTGTGAAATTCCTTTCTCTTTGAGCGGTGACGAGAGAGAAGGAGTGTCAGTCTTCTCTGGAGACACAAAGGGTCCTTCTGCCTGACAGCTCTGTGGACACCCATACGGTCTGAACATACTTGTGAGCAATGTCATGTTGCTGGTGTATCTCAGCTGCTTTATTTTCACCCATTCAAGGTTTTAGTGTGGACCTGGACCGTGTGAAGAACCTGCCCTTCGGCGAGACAAAGACATTTGCAGTGCGCTTTGACCCGCAGAGTGTCAAGCTGCCGGTGGGAGAGGTGACTGTGGTCCTGCCCATCAAGGTACTGCGTCCTTCCTCACCTCCCTGTGCCAGCACAGCCTTTGGGGGCAGCCGGCAGGTTGGGGACAGCACCAGATGTTGCCTGGACCTTCATCTGGATGCTCTGTCCCTCTCTAGGCAGTAGAAGGCCCCACGTTTCCCATCCGCCTCCGTGCTGTTGTAGCTGTGCCATCCCTCTGCGTCTCCACGGACAGACTGGAGTTTGCTGCTGTCCAGTGTGGACAGTGTCAAGAAGAAACCATCCAGCTCCACAACCAACTCCAGGTCCCCTGTGAATGGCTCATCACTGTGAATGAGCCAGTTGTGAAGGTGAGGCAGGGACGAGACGTGACACGTAACTTCTGGGTGGGTTTCTTGTGCCTCTCGTGCCTCTTCTGCCGCTGTGGGTGCCTGAGCGCGTGGGTGCGGCTCGTGGGAGGGAGACTGGAGGGTACGGAGCGAGGCTGGTTCACCTGGACTTGTTGTTCTGCTGATGCTTTGCTTCTCTGCCCCCTTGACCCATTCCTCCTCCTCCAAGGACGGTGCCTCCTCGCCTGCCTGCCCTGCCTGCACGTTTTCCCTCC
This sequence comes from Hypotaenidia okinawae, assembly GCA_027925045.1. Classification (NCBI taxonomy): domain Eukaryota; kingdom Metazoa; phylum Chordata; class Aves; order Gruiformes; family Rallidae; genus Hypotaenidia; species Hypotaenidia okinawae. Next base: position 4,901 of record BSDF01000173.1, read on the forward strand.
AGTTCTAGGCCATGGTGGCCACATCTGGTCTGGATGTGGGTGCTCTTGGCACTGTGCTGGTGTCTCACAGCACTGTGGGAACTCGAGGGTCTGTCCTCACAGACCAAAGAGACCTCACAAGGTTCCTTCCCGTGCCCAGGTGGACAAGCATTTGCCACTGTACGTTAAACAAAAGCTGCTTCGGGAGCGGAAGAACAAGCCGTGTGTGTTCGAGGTGCTGCCCTCTGCCGGGACCCTGACTCCAGGACAGCGCCACAACGTGCGAGTCAGGTTTACACCCAGGGAAGAGGTGAGCTGGGCGGGCATCACGCCCAGGGGCAAGGCCATGTGGCAGTGGGAGCCCGTTGCCGGGAGGGGGAGGTGAGGTCTGCCTCCACATGGAGCTTTCTGCAAGCCCTGTACCCACCGCGCCTCAGTTTCCCCCCCAGTCCCCTCCTCGGAGAGGTGCTTTGACATCCCTACAGGGGACCATGTGTGGAGAGCATCAGGGCATTGCGGTGTGGCTCCTTCTCAGTGTATGGGTGGGCAAAACGCACCCGTCTCCCCTCCTTCCCTCCCCACGGGGGCCTGTTTGCAGGCATGGGGGGAACCCCGGTGCGCTCAGGGGGATGAACCCTGGAAGGGCTGATCTCAGCTAATCCCACTGCTGCTGAAGCCCTGAAAAGCCAGGATCAGAACTCCCCGGCCTCGGTGCCAGTGAAGCAGGGATCCTTCATCGCAGCGCTGGGCACACCGGGCATCGCTGCTCCGGATGTGTGCACCGGTTAAAGCCCCATCTCTCCTGTGATACAGATGAGCACATACATATTCAGTAGAATTTCTAAGAAAAGGCAGGGTTATGCAACTGATCTCCAGGAAGTCATTAACTCCTCCCAGTTCGACCATACTCAGGGGGGTTTCTGGTGGGCTTCAGAGAGGAAGGCTGGATGTCTTCCTCTCAGTGCATGCTCTTTATGGTTTCCTCCATAATCTCAAAAGCCCATCCCTGCCCAAACGAGTTAGGAACCCTGTAGCTGAAAACAAGATCTACTCTGGCTCTGAATTAGTCCTTGGTCTCATTATTAGTGACTCCCCCACCTTCACTTCTTTATCTTCAAGGCTGTTCCACTGCTAGGGGTAAATTTTGTAGCTGCTCTCATGAACCAGCTCACACGGCTGCAGCCACATTCTACTGAAATCCCAAAGAAATCTGTCCTCAAAACACGCAAACTCTCCTTATATTAATGTTATATTAATTAATTGTCTGTTAAGCTATATCTATATCCACCCTCTCAGCATTATTCCATGTCACTGAATCACCGGCACCAGCAAACAGCTCCAGCCCAGGCCCCTTTCCCGGGCTCAGTAGGGTGTCGCCCATGGTGGTTTGCTGCTGGTGGTGCCTGTGGTGCTGGCACGTTCCAGGCAAACTGGGAATCAGCTTCAATGGTGGAGCGTTCCCCAGTGCGGTTTGAACGTGGCCGCCGTGACTTGGAAACTGGCGGCGTATGGAGACGAGAGCTCTGGCTCCCAGTCCTGGGGTGGCGGTGCCAGGACTCTGCCCAGGCAGTGTAACCCTGAAGGAGGAGGAGAAGCAGCCCCTGAGCCCACCTGTGGGGAGCTTTACGAGGGCAGCGCTCCCCCGGGGCGAGCTGAACCCCCCGTCAGTCCATTTAAATCCCTGGGATACCCGGGTCCACCTGAGGCCAGGATCCATCCCGGTTCCTCAGAGCCAGCGTGCCGGGCCCCCAGCCCCTGCCGCACATCAGTAGCCGCTTCCCAAGGGATGACTCTGAGGCTCTGTCCCCTGGGACTTTGTGGAGAACCTTTCTGCACCTCTCTGTTTTCAGAAGTCCTACAGAAGCCAGCTGAAGATTAACATCTGCCAGAGCACCCAGCACCTCCAGCTGCAGGTCTCGGGGCGTGGGCTGGAGCCGCGTCTGGAATTCAGCCCCCCGGTACTGGAGATGGGACCGTTGCTGCCATCCAGTCCTGGAGCAGAGGGGACGGTGGTGGTGAAGAACCCGTGCGAGTTCCCCATTGAGTTTTACTCGCTGGAGTTCGACCAGCAGTACCTTCTGGAGGAGCAGGTGAGAGGGAAGCTCTGGTCCCCATGGGCACGTTCACAGAGTTTGGCGGTGCTCCAGCATTGCCAGGCGTGTGCTGGGGAGATGGAAGCAGTCTCCAGGACAAAGCCTGGTGGCATTTAGGAGTTAGCCAGCTCTGCTGGAGGGCTGCGGAGGGGCTTGGTGTGGTGTTGGGAGGAAGGAATGAGGGAGAAGATAGGTTGGCTCTTGGTGTGATGGAGCTCAGGAAACGCCTCCTGTGTATGGTTTCTTTTCCCGGTGTGCACAGGTCCTGCGGATGCTGAAGGACTACGATTGCCGCAACACCTTATTGCTGCCGCCACGCGCCCCTGGTGAGACGCTGCCTCCAGAGGTGCTGGAGTACTACAAGGACCAGAAACGGCTGCAGGATGAGCAGTCCAAGCCTGAGGAACAAGCAAGCCAGGACAATGGTGAGGGTTTGGGTTGGCCTGAGTGTGGGTGCAGCAGGGAGTCCTGCCCACCTACGCTCAGCTCTCCATCCCCACCGCCTTCTCCATGGAAAGCCCGTGATTGTAGCAACGGCCTGTTCTGCAGTTTGGTGGAGGATCTGCAAGGTTGAAAGTCTGTGGCTTGTAACACACATCCTCCACCAGCCCCGAGTGCAGCCAAAGCGAGCTCGTGCCAGGGGAAGCAGTGGCAGGAGAGCTGCTGGCAGAGAAGGACGTGGGGGTGTTGAGTGACTGTGACTGCCCAGGGAGGGGGGAGTCACCGCCCCTGGGCGTGTTTAACAGACGGGTAGATGAGGTGCTCAGGGGTACGGGTTAGTAGAGGGCGGGTAAGGTTGGACTGGATGATCTCAAAGGTCTTTTCCAACCTTGTGATTCTGTTCCCTTGTGTCCCTCTACCACAGAGGGTAGGACAGGGGTGGGTTCTTCAGCCAGCAGACCCGGGTTTAGCAGACTGGGTATTTTATATTTGCCCCTTCCCAGTAAGAAGAGCAGAAGCTGGACATCCCCCGAGGGCAGCAACAGCCGGGTCCGGCTTCTCAGTGCCTTGGGAGTTTCCCTCCTTGGGAAGTGTTGCGTGGTTTGTGCGTGGCCACACAAAGCAGTGGATGGGGAAGAGCGAATTGCCTGGCCGTGTTCACACTCTTCTTCCCTCCCTGTGTCCTTCCTCCTCAGGACACTTAGAAGACGCCCAGCTTCCCTCCGAACAAGAAGGAAGGCACTCTGCGGGGATCATTCCCACCACCTCATCCCACAGCTCAGTCTTTCCCTCCACCATTGGTGATGATACCCAGTCTAAATGTGACAACGGAGAAGCAAAGGAAGAAGGTGTTGGGGAAGGACACACGACAGGTAATGTCCCAAAGCTCTTCACCTATTTCATGTCCATTGTGACAAAAGGGCCTCAGCAGAGGACTTCAGTGTCACCTCCACCGCTTTGCTGCAGCGGGGTGCCATCTTCATGCCCAAATCCACTCTTGCTGTGGAGGTTGTGTAGGATCCTGAGAAGAGTTTGGGGCGGGGACGAGGGAGAGTCCAGGGAGGGTTTCTTTCCCCACCTCTCCTCCCAGGAGCTGCTGGAATCAGGATGATGCTGTTCAGCACACTCGCTGTCATAGAATCATAGAATGGTCTGGGTCGGAAGGGACCCCAAGGATCATAGACTTCCAACCCCCTGCCACAGGTGGGGCCACCAAGCTCCAGGCCTGGATCAACACAAGGTTGCCCAGGGCCCCATCCAACCTGAAGGGCCCAAAGTCCCGTGAGGACCGTGTTGACAGTTTGTGTTGAGGACCTGGGTTTGGGCAGAGTGTCCTTTCCCAGGATGCCGAGGGGTGGGGAGGATGATCAGGATCCCAAGTACGGAGGCAGCTGACTTTTGTACCCGGTTGTGCCCGGCAGAGCATGGGCACAGCACCCCTGCCAGCAAGGACCCCACGGGAGAGCTGGATGACAGCCCTGTCTCTAGGGCCATCGCCCGCCACCTCGGCATCGACACCTCCCCAGAAGGGCGCGCGGCCCAAAACCGCAGAGGGATCGTCGTCATCGTCCACGGGACACCCCTGACAGGTATGTGAGTTGCTGGCCGCAAGGACGGGGGAAGAGGGAGAGACACATCCCAGCGGAGCTTGGTTGAGCGGTTGAAGTGAAGCAAGGTAGGTCAGAGCTCTGCTGGCACGTGGAACGGTCCCAGGTCTTTGCCTGGCTGGCGCAAGTGGTGCGGCTTATCTTGTGTGGACACACGTTGGGAGCGTGTTGCCTCGTGTCCGTGCTGCCTTGTGGGAGCAGACCCTAGCCCAAATTCAACCCCAAACCGTGCCCAGAGGTTGCCGGAGACAACACTGACCAAGGCAGGCTGGGACACGATCTGAGTGGGGGCTCAAATCAACGTGCTGGCCCAGGGTTGGGGCCACCACAAGAGACTGGAGATGAGCCACCTGGCTCTGGAGAACAACCCTTCTAACCAAGCTGCCTCACTCATGGTTTCCCCAAAAGGGATGCTCGGTTTCAGAGTGCCCCTGAGGCTTTTGAGATCCTGCGCGGGGGCTTTCCAGACCCTGTCCCTGAAAAGCTTCACAGGGCAGCTTGGTGACGCTCGCTTCCTCTCTCTCTCGCTCAAGGAAAGACATCGGCGGCGGTCGCCCTGTCCAAATATTATGGTGCCGCCTGCTTGTCCATCGACGCGGTGGTGAGAGAAGCCATCTCAGAGAGGAGCAGCTGGGCAGCGCTCCAGGCCCGGGAGCTGTGCATCAGGGCTGCCATCGAGCAGGGGGACACGGAGGAAGCCGGTAAGGAGAAACGCTGAACCCGGAGCACCTTCAGAAACCGGCCGTGATGACATCCGCTTCTTCCTCTGGAGAAGTTTGGTGGCCCTCAGGTCCCTTAGGGGACGCGGGTGCCAGGTGTAGAAATGCAGAACTGTTTCCTAAAGCATCTCTGGCTATTGAAAAGTATAAAAATGTCTATTTTAAGGGCTGGGGCAGGGGGGTTCTACTGCCCCTGGGCGTCTCGGCACACGTCCCTCGGTGGAGCGCACCCATCTCTTTCTAAGAGGGCTTTTTACATCTCCTCAAAGCCGAATCCAGCTTGCCCCTCACGGCCATCAGGCAGAACTGCTGCCCACTCTAATGAGGAAAAAGCCCTCTGAGGCAGCTCAGTAAGCTCTGGTCGACTTGACTTCTGAGTGTGGCTTCACAAACATGAGAGGAAGGGAAGAACAACCTCCCAGGGGAGTTTGAGACGAGAGGGATGCTGCAGACGAGCTCTTCTCTCCAGAGCTTTTCCTACGCACGCTGTCGGGTCACGCGGCTCATGCGTGTTGTGTTGTTCTCCACGTGAGGTCGGAGAGGTTTAGGGAACTTCACTGGGCAGTTGGTGCCCCAGAAGTCTATTTGAGGAAATTCTGCATCTGGTCAGGAGCTGGAGGAGGGAAGAGGGGCCTGGAGTTAGCCGACACCGAGGGCTTAGCTCCAGCATGGATGGGTGGCTGCAGCCAGGGCGTGAGACAGCAGGATGGGTGCAAGTTATGGAAATGGTGGTCCTGGAGGTGAAATCCTTGGCTTGATCCATAAGGAAGCTGTCTGTCCCCTCCGCAGGGCCACACGTAGATGTATCCCTCAGCCAGCAGTTCAGCACTGATCCCAAGCACAGCCTGAACAAGAGCCAGTCCAGCTCCGGGGACAAAGTCAGCCTGTGCTCCACCAGCTCCCAGAGCCGGCAGAAGAGCACGTCAGACAAGAGGAGGACGGACAGCCGCACAGCCCGTGGCCGGAAACCGCCTGGAAGGGATCCCCCAGGCACCCAGGTAAAGCACGGTCAGAGCTGGTTCATGCCTCGGCCCTTTCCGTTCCCTCTGAGGAGTGAAGAGCGGAGACTCCGTGTGATCCAGAGCCTGGTGTGGGGGTGCAGAGAGCCAGTGGGCACGGCCCGGGGTGGGAGCGAAGCCCCCAGAGCGCAGCGCTGGCTGATGTGGCTCTGGGGTGCTGTGCAGGGGGGCTTGCAGGCTTGGGGGGCTGCTGGCCAAGGAATTGGCCCTTCCTAGGCGGTTGTCCCTTGGAGCTGCTGGCCAGCAATTTTCTTGCCCAGTACAAGGAAGATGTGGGACTGTTGGAGAGGGTTCAGAGGAGGCCACAGAGATAATTAGAGGGCTGGAGCCCCTCCCCTACAGAGAGAGTCTGAGGGAGCTGGGCTTGTTCAACCTGGAGAAGAGAAGGCTGCAAGGGGACCTAATTGCAGCATTTCTGTCCCTGAAGGGAGCAGAGGAACAGGAGAGGAATCAACTTTTCCAAAGGAGAGCCATTGGCAGGACAAGGGGGATGGAGTGAAACTGAAGGAGGGAAGGGTTAGATCAGATATTGGGGGAAGTTCTTTCCAGAGGGAGTGGTGAGGTGCTGGGACGGGCTGCTCAGAGAGGGGGTGTATGCCACATCCCTGGAGGTGTTCAAGGCCAGGTTGGATGGGGCTCTGGGCAACCTTGTGTAGGTCCAGCCCTGGAGGTTGTTGGCCCTGCCTGTGGCAGGTGGTTGGAGCTCTCTGATCCTTGGGGTCCCTTCCAACCCAGATCAGTCTGTGATTCTAGTCTTCTGGTGAGAAGCTCCAGCTCCAAGGAGTGGTTTGGGTGTTTCCCAAGAGCTCTATTTCTCTTGTTCTGTTCGACATTGCAGGGCCTCTCCAGTTCTCTGCTCATGTCTCCCATTCCCTGCGTTCCCGCGCAGCGGTGGCTGAGCCCCAGCACAGATGGAGAGGTGGGCTTTCTGAGCTGCGTGCTGCCCGAGGAGGTGCTGGTGGCCATCCTCTCTGAGAGGCTGCAGGTAGGTGGCAACTGATCCGTTCCTGCTCCGCGGGGATGGGCAGCGAGGTACGATTCGGAGAGGAGGAGACCTGCACCTGCTCTTGGAGGGTGCCGGGGCTGTGCGCAGGGATCTTCATGGATGCCATAAGTTGGCAGAGCGTGGGGGAAGACCGGAGCCGACGTGCTGGGGGCAGTGATGGCTGGTGTCCCTTTGTGCGTGGGTGACCTGGGCGCCCAACGCGTGCCACGGCTTACTTGGCCTTTTTGCCTTCATTCCCAGTTGAGCGACTGCTTCCAGGGAGTGGTGTTTGATGGGCTGGAGACCCCCTTTGCGTGCAACACGGTGTCTGCCCTCCTCTGCCTCCTGAAGGCCATCCAAAATCGGCCTCATATCTATTTTGTGGAGCTGTACCAGAACAGCGATGCTTGGAAGGCCAGGAAGGCAGCCCCAAAGGAGCAGGAAGGTGAGACTTTGCATCTCCGTACCTCTCCCATCCTCTTCCTCAAGCCCTCAGCCTTACTCGTACGTATCGGGGTCACCAGCAGCGCTCACCCCAAATGTTTTTGTTAGTCCTCCTGCCTCGGCAAAGCCAGGACTTGGCTCCTGGGTCCTTGCCATGAGAATCGGGGCCATAAGGCCGGCATCGGTCTGAAAGCTTGGGCACAAGTGCAGCTGCTGTGGTTCGGTATCCGCGATGCTGGCACACATGAGCCAGGCACAGCACGGGAGCTTGCTGACTGCTGAGAATTTGGGGGGATTATCTGAATTTTGGAGCAGGAAAAAGGGCTTCCCAGCATGTCCTGGTGGGCTGGGGCGGGGCGGAGCTGTGGGTCCTTGCAGCGCACCCCGACCAGAAGCTCCGCTTGCAGTCGCTAATGGTTTCTCCTCTGGTCTGTGCTGAAGAGCGGGACTTGGAAGAAGCTGCCAAGAAGGAGAAAGAATGGCACAGGGAGATGGATGAGGAAGAGTATGAGGCCCTCACTGAGGAGGAGAAAGCTCAGTTTGATAACTATACACGACAAGTCAAGCGTGAGAAGAAGAGGTGTGTATGCCCTCCACGGGTCACTCCCAGTGTCACTTCCTGCCGCAGGGAGCTTGGTTGAGCTCAGAGGGTTTGCACAGCAAAGGCCCAGCGTGCCGGTTGCCCCAGTCCTTGCTACGCTGATGTCCCAGGGTGACGCTGACCGTAAAACTGGGTGTCTCCTAGGCACCCCGTCAGCGGGTGAGCCGGGGAGCGTCTCTGATCCAGCCCGGCGGGGGGATGCGTGGGATGGGTGTGCAGCTGGGAGAGGGACCTGCTGAAAGCAGGCGTGTGGCTCAGCCCGGCTGAGGGTTTGTTTCCATGGGAGGTCAGCAGGGCTGTGAACCACGAGTTTGCCATGGTTGTCGTGTGTTCCAGCAGGGAATCTGGTTGTTCAGAGCCGGTTTTGCAGAGGGGGGTTACCACAGCCTTTCCTTCCTGATTGCTGGGGTGATTTAATGAAGGAGCTGGTTGTGCCTGGGGAGGGGGGCTGGGAGAGCCAAGAACCGGTGCCGGGATATGTGGGTGTTGGTGATTTGTGAGCTGGTTTGCACTGGGAAGTCAGTGCAGGGAGAGACGGTGGGTCAGTCTTGGGCAGCGTGCTGGAGGCATTGGGGTGGACTTCACCAGAGAAGCTGCATGATTGAGACCTTCTGAGATCAAGGCTTAGATTCAGCTGGCCCTGAAGGTCCCCTCCCACCTCTCCTCACTTTGGATGCTCCCAGCCTCCCCAGGTTGAGAGAAATCCATGGAGATGATCTAAGGGTTCTGCTTGGCCGCAGGGTCAGTGAGCAAAGCGCAGGACTGGGTGGGATTGCAGCGAGCCCGGATTGCTGGTGGTGACTCCTGGGGATGTTGTCTGTTTCCTGAAGGAAAATGGAGCAGCTGGCTCGAGAGCTGGAGGAGAAGCAGCGGCAGGAGCTGGAACGCTTGAGGAAGGAAGAGCTGAAGAAGAAAAAGCGTGGGAGGAGAGAGCTTGAAGGAGACAGAGTTTCAGGGAAGAAAGGCCAGCCTGGAGTCAGGCAGGTGGGTGGTTGTGTTTATACAGGGAGATGATAAAACCCCGAGGACCTTCCCACGGAGCTGCACCGTTCCCTGAGAAGCCAGGAGCTGCACGTGGGGGCGAGAACCTGGTTGTGGGAACACGCGGGGCCGCGCTGGGAGACGGCAGCCGGTGTTTGAGCAGGCTGCTGCTTCACCGGGGGGGTTCCCATGGGCTTGTTGGGTAGAGCTGCTCTGCTGGGATCGCGGCTTCACGTAACTCCCTGCGGTCACTGGGCAGAGCTGGGAAGTTGTAATCCAGCGTTTCTCCCCCTCTGCACGTGACTTACAGCCCTGAGCTGTGATCCGTCGGGGATGCGGCGTCTGGCAGGAGGTACTGCCGGGCCTTAGGTGTTGATTAGCAACCAGGCTTCCCAAAGAGTCAGCCAGCCCTGGGGATTCCCAGCACGCGGAAACGGGCCCGGAGGGCAGCACAGGAGTGCTGAAGTTCCCCGTTTGGGTTGGGAAGCTGTTCCCGTTCTTGGCTTGTTTGCTGGGCTCCTCAAACACTGGAGAGTTTGGTTTCAGCTGAGCTAAAGTGGGTACCAGTGCCATTGGGAATTGGGATTTGTGGAGCACCCAGCACGGGGCTCGGGTGAGGCCGCAGGGGCTGTTTTAAAGGCGATCACATTCCTGCAGCCTTTGAGTCAGCGCTTTGAAACGCTCACTGCTTTGTTTCTGCTCCTCCTGCCCAGAGCATGAACAAGACCACCAGCAACGTGTCAGATGGCAAGGAGGGGTCCCTCATGAAGGGATCTACAAAGGAGCAGCCAGACTCTGTTGCAAGTGAGCAGGGAGAGAAGAAAAAGCAGAGCAAGAGCTCCTTGAGGGACGAGGGCCAAGCAGTGGTTGTGCAGCCCTCGGAGACGGAACAGGAGCAGTCCAAAAGTGAGACCCAGAGCGACAGTGAGAAGAACTTGGCCCTGAGGTTTGAGATCTATGAGGCGCTGCGGAAAGATGTCGCACATACTTTGGCATTCTGGGACAGGGTTCAGGGTGCCCTGCAGTCCCCTCCGAGCCAAGAGGAGGCAGAGCACTCCAGAGACCAGCGCCACGGATTATCCATCTGCAAGATCCAGAAGGAGAGAGAGAAGGAGCAGGTGGAAATGCTGAAGGCTTTTGAGAGTGCCAGGTTATCTCAGCCAGAAGAGGAAAGCGCAGAAGGATCTGCCAGAAGCCAGGATGTTGGGGTGCCCTGCTTGGAGATCCAGGTGCTGAGCCCAGAAGATGTGACTCAGAAGATCCTGGAGAGCGGCAAGCTGCCAGCAGTAGAGCAGGTAAAGCCCTACGAGGCTCCGATGCTGAGCCTGCCGTGGTCCAGGCCACGGTGCGTTGTGTCCCACCAGGTGACAACAGCACAGAACCTTGTCCAGGGCACTGATGATGCTCCACAGAGGTCACGTGGCTGGGGAAGGTCCTCAGCATCCCTCAGATGGGTGGAAAGAGGGTGTTGAGGTATCCTGCCTGTTCAAAGAGGTTCCCAGCTTGGGAATCACTAGAAACTGTCCCAGGGTAGGGCAGTTCATGGCCGTTGTTCCCTTCATCTGAGTCACTTGGAGGAGAGGCTTCTCTCTAGGTCCCAGTTGTGGGTCCCAGCACTGCTCTGGAGCCTGCCCACCTCGCTGGGCATAACCCCCCTCCCCACAGTTGGCAGCGCTGTAGGGAAGGAGCATGATGATGAAGGTGACAGGACTACAAACAGGGTTTTCTCTTACACTTTAGATCCTGGATGAGCTGGGGCTGGGTCCCTCAGGGCCTCCCATTCCTCCCACCGTATTTTACTCTGTGATCCACTACCCGGCAAAGCGACCAGTCCCTGCAGCAGAAGACAACCTCAAGCACTTCACCTTTGTTGTGCCAGAAGATGCCACTGTGGAAGAAGGAAAGACAGAAACTCCCGTGGATGTCCTCGCCTTGCCCACAGTGAAGGTGCTGGGGAGGGGACCGAGCTGGGTGGCATGTGGTGGGGCAGGTGGGATGGAGAAGGGTCACTGTGGAAGGGCGGTGAAGACAGGTCGGGGCACTGCATCTGTCCCTTCTGTGTGTCTGAGAGACGGCTCTGCTGGAGAAATAGGGTGGGGAGAACTAGGCAAGAGGGGAAAGAAACCACCTAAAGCCCTCAACTTCCCTTGAGGAGAGGGTCCTGGGTGAGGAGAGCAGAACAAAGTGCAGGAAAGGAGAGCCAAGTTCCCAGCACACGTGAAACTGGTAGATGCTGGTTGCTTGTGCCTCTCCTGGTTGTTAACAAGGCTGTGGCTTATCTCCAGGGTGGGGATGTCTCGGGGCAGGGCTCACGTCTCTCTCTCTCTCACCCTGTTTTCTCTCTCCCCTCGGTGGGAAGACATCAGAGGAGCAGCGCACCCCCAGCAGAGCCCGGTCACGGAAGGAGAAGGCCTCAGGCAGCCGGGAGAAGCGGAGCCCTGGCCGCAGCAGGAAACATCTCCAGGGATCGGCCAGGACAACGCCTGCACATACCCCTGAGGTGTGCCAGAGCAGCGTGGACATCGTCCCGACCCCAGACAGACCAGCCAGGTGAGCTGTGAGGGACGAGGTGATCCCTCTGCTTCGCTGCCATCTTGCCAAAGAAGGTGCATCATCCCCAGCTCCGCAGGGACTCTGCGGGTGCCTCCACGGGATGGCAGGTCCACGACCACCCCCCTCCTTGTCCTTAGCAAGGTCTGATTGCCTCTCTAATTGCCAGGCTGAGCAGCTGGCGGTGGATAGTGCCTGCCCATGGTGAGGTGAAACTGAAGATCCTCTTCACCTCCACGGAGCTGGGCCAGTTTGACCAGACGCTGCATTTTGAGGTGCTGGGGACCAACCGCCTGTTGCAGCTGCACTGCAGGGGCACCTGCCTGTATCCCACCATCAGCCAGGACCCGCGGTAAGGCTGGCCCCTGGGAACCTCCCACGCTGCCTCCCCCTAAAGGTGGAGTCGTGGCTGTCCCTTGTACCCCTGGGACCTTCTGGCTTGAGCAGAACATGGTGTCTGAGCAGCCCAGCGTCAATTCCCGTGCTTGGCACTGGCAACCAGTACTGGTACCTCAGCCACCAGTAAGGGTTATGGCTTCCTGAGCAGGTTTTCTGCTCAGAGCATCTCTCAGCTCCTTCTGTTGCCCACTTTTCTCTCCCCAGGGTGGTGTTCCCTCATTGGAGGAATAGTAAGGAGGAGGATGAAATCGTCTTCAAGCAGTATGTCATGGATACGGGTGTATTCCACTTCGGACCACTGTTGTGTGGGAAGTCAAGAGACTGGTACGTGCTCCTCACCCTGAGGAAGGGGTGGGATGGGGTCTCACGGGCCTTGTGTTCCTTGGCCAGTGGCACGGTTCAGGACAGAGCCAGGAGGAGACCTGGGAGATAAGCTGGGCTTGAGGGCCCCACACTTGTGAACTTGAGCAGCTAACGGGTGTTACCTGTCTTGGAGAGATGGAGATGATCTTCCAAGCCAGCAGGTGCCTTGGTGGCTGGAGCCACATGCTGCATCCAGCCTGATAGTGACTTGCCCCCCCTCCACCCTCCACATCTCATCTTCAGCACGTTAAAAAAGTGCCAGCTTTTATCTCAGTAGGTCAACCGAACGGGTGGTTCTTCTGCCGGTGGCTTTGTGACCCACTGGTTAATCTGCTCTCGGGGAGGGTTTGATTTGACCTGCCCAGGGTGTGCGGTGGGGGGATCCCACAGAGCAATAAAAATGGGAATGACGTTTTCCTGATCCTCACCGCTGGATCCAGGCGGCCAAACAAAGCTGTCGGTGTCGCTGCTGGCATGTTTCTGGCTCTAACGTGGTGGCCACCTTTAGGTGGCCTCTGGGCTGGAGGCATCGGGTACGGTGCAGACATCAAAGTAACACAAGGACGGAGGACATGGCGTGCCCCCCGAAAGCGATCCTTAGCCTCCTCCCAGCTTGGACACGGTGCTTTCCTCCGTGTCTGGGGCAGGTGATGGTCCCAGCATCTCCTCTGCAGCCTCTTCCCCTTTTGTGCACCCAGGTACAAGGCGTTGCACTGTCCAGGCAACTGTGAGAAGATAACCATCCTCAATATCACCCCCCTGGAAGCAGAGGTGCATTTCTCCTTTGAGCATGACATCAAAGGCAACACGTTCCTCTTGGAGCCCAGCAGCATGAAGCTGAAACCCAACGAGAAGCAGGTAGGAGACGGGCAGGCAGGGCGAGTGCTGGTGGAAGAGCCCCAGAGCCGTTCCTCCTGCTCACCCAATGCTCTCCTGTGGTTCTCTTTGTGGGGACGGGGTTAGGAGCTGAGCATTTGGGCGTACCCCACTTCTGCTGGCCTCGTGGAAGACAACCTCATCTGCCGCATCCAGGGGAACCCAGAGCCTGTGGTTTTCCACCTCTGCTGCCAAGGGGTGCAGGTGGAGCTGAGGGTCAGCCCCAAGCAGGTGAACTTCAGCAAGATGCTTCTGCACAGGTCAGTCATGGCTCTTTCTCCCAGCAGCTCCCAGTCCCCAGCTCACCATTCCTTGCTGGGATTGGTATCCTGTAACACCACGAGCGCCGTAGCCCCCAGCACCACCATGTGATGGGCACATGGATCTTTAAGGCCCTTTCCAATCCAAACCATGCCGTGATTCCCATCTTGTCTGCTGGCCCGGAGTAGTCCAGCAGCTCCTCCTCATGGAGAAGCTTCTAGCACCCAGCTTCACGCCCCCAAAGCCTCACCTCTCAGGCTTCTGCACTGAACCCACAGCTAAATGTTACATGGTTAGCGGGACTTTGAGCTGAGCATCTTCCTGTCTCTGCAGATTGGAACGCAGGACCCTGGTGCTGCAGAACAGCACCCCGCTTCCCATGAGCTGGCAGCTCAGTGGGCTGGAAAACCTCGACACAGACTTCTCCGTGTCCCGAGCCAAGGGCACCGTCGGGCCCCGCGCAGAGTCCCAAGTGGATCTGTATTTAAAGGCCACGAAGACGCTCAACATTAAGAAGACGATCCGACTGGAGGTGAGGGGGTAGAGCCGGGCAGAGGGACCATCCCAGGGATGGGGAATGCTCGCGGGTACCCTGCGGAGAGGGCGGAAGGGTTGAGGTGTCGCGAGGTGCCGTGCTGGCTGCCCCTGGAAGGGGGCGATAGTAGCTGAGCTTTCTCGGGCGAGTATGTTGTGGAGGCAGGAGGAGATGTGCCTGATGGACACAGGGGTGCTGCCAGCCCGACTTCTGCTGCCTGCAGCTGGGGTTCCCTGGAACCCGGCGTGCATCCCTGAGCATCCACGTCACCCCAGATGCTCAGCTGCTGCAGGGCTTACGTCTGGGTGCCGAGCCCGTGTGACAACCGCTTTGCTGCTGCACGCGGTTGAATGCTCCATTGCCTGGGTGTCCCTGTGCTCCCTGCACCCATCTCGGAGTCTGGCCGGGGCTCTTCACGTAGAGCATCCAACTCTTGCCCTGGGGTTGTGTTGGCTGTGGTTTAGGGGCTGCGTTTCAGTGAGGGTGCTGGGTGGTTCAGGAGGAGCGGGTTGGTTGTTGATGCCACCTGCCCTGGGACACCTCCACGCCTCCTGTGCCTCCCCTGGCGCTGGAGCAGCTGCTGCCGGAGCGTGGAGCTGGGCTGACGGACAGGGTTTCGCACCGCAGCAGAATCCCGCTGGGTCAGCCTGGGAGATGAACGTGTTAGGAGAGCTTGAGGACCTGCAGAGACTTGTCAAGCAGGACAGGCTGTGGTGGCAGCAGCTGGCAGAGCCTGGGATTCGTCTATCATTTCCCAAAAGAGTTTAGGAGCATGTTTGAAGCAGTGTTTGTTCCCTCTTGGCTCAGGTCTCAGATGCAGAAAACATCCTGGGAATTGTTCAGATTGAGAATATCCAGATCTGCGCGGAGGCCAACGACGTTGCTCTGACCATCAACATCTCTAAAGGTCAGTGGATGCCCCCAGACCCAAGTGCCTTGCGTGGGCAGATGGGCAACCCGAGAAAACCCGATGGGAGAGTGTGCAAGCGTGGCATGGGTCATTAAAGCACGTGTCCTGCCTGGGTTGAGGCCAAGACAGCCTCGAGTCTCTCCCCTCCAAACTTCAGCTTTTGAGGCACTTTGGCCAGGAAGGCCAACAGCATCCTGGCTTGTGTCAGACCCAGCGTGGCCAGCAGGTCTGGGGCAGGGATTGTGCCCCTGTGCTTGGCATTGGTGAGGCTGCACCTTGAGTGCTGAGTTCAAGTTTTGGCCCCTCACTCCAAGAAGGACATGGAGGTCCAGGAGCGTGTCCAGAGAAGGGTAACCAGGCTGGGGAAGGGCTGGAGAGCAAAGCTTCTGAGGAGTGTCTGAGGGAGCTGGGGGTGTTCAGCCTGGAGAAGAGGAGGCTGAGGGGAGACCTTCTCACTGCCTCTAGTGACCTGAGAGGAGGGTGCAGAGAGGTGGGGGTTGGTCTCTTCACCCAAGTGATGGGTGACAGGATGAGGGGAAATGGCCTTGAGCTGTGCCAGGGCAGGGTCAGATCTGATGTTAGGAAAACGTTCTTCTACAGGGTTGAAGCACAGGGACTGATACCCGGTTGTTGTCTCCGTGGGTGTATTTGTGGTCACAGTGGTGATTGCTTTGATCAGGAGGTAGAAACAGAGTAGAGCAGAAAGGTCACCTTTCTTTGTCACCTTTCTGGGGAAGGAAATGGGGCCGGTGTGTCCTAGCCCCTGTACGGGTTGGTTTGGCTCGGTCTGGCTTTCCGGGCTCTGCTCAGTGATGCTCCTCTCTCCTTGGAGGTGATCGAGGTGGACCCAGAACCAGCTCACACTGTCCTAGAGAAGAGCAGCCGTGAGGTGGAGCTTTGCCTCAGCGCTGTCGCTGACTATGCCCAGTTCAAGATGGATACGGACAGGATTCAGTTTGAGGAGACCTTGCTCTTCCAGACAAGGACGTTCGCGTGAGTCCCTCCACCTGCTTTACGTTCAGTCTCAGCTGCTCTTCATCCTTTTAAACAAACCCTCTATGGTTTCACCCTTCCCAAGCCCTGGCTGGGTGCTGGAGCCCGTCTACCTGCACGCAAAGCCAAGCAGGAGATGGTGGCTGCCGTCCTGCCCAGATGTGCCAGGAGAAGTTCAGTTCTGCTGTGCCTTTCTGCCAGGAGCAGCCATGGTTTTGCTTTCCTTGCATGTCTCCTGTCCTCATTCGCTCCAGGATGAGTTAGCAACCAAACTAGTGTCAGGCTGAGACCTGAGATCCTTAGTCCAAGACCTTAATCTAAGAAGCCCCTTGGATTAAGCCTCTGGGGTACCACATCTGCCCTTGTCTCTTTAACTTCCAAACTTTGGAATACTTTCTCTTGGGGCACACCAGGGCCGTGAGCTGGACAGGGCAGAGCTGTCTGGGGAAGAAGATGCTCCTCAGCCTAAAGAAAGAGCTGCCAGGAGCCTGTCACAAACCATGTCACTTCTCGACTCCCGTGGTATTTATTGGGCTTTTTCCTTTCCCCCTCCTTGCTTCTCAGTTTCCAGCTGTCCAACACAGGGAATGTGGCCCTGGAATATACCTGGCTGGAGGCTGTGGAGGTTGAAAGCAAAACGAGCTGTACCACCAGCACCATGGAGCAGCTCCTGCCCAGTCTGGACGGTAAGGGGTTGTCTGGGGGTGCTGGGTTGTCTCGGTGGGTAGCTAAGGGCTTGGGGAGAAGACACACCACCCCCAAACAGGAATTGCTTTTCCATCCCTATCCAGTCATCCAGCATCTTCCTTCTTGCCCCCTCCCTGCGTTTCAGACCCTCCGGCGCAGGCCAGAGGTGGTGGCCTGAGACCTGGGACTGAGGGCACGCTTGGAAGGCAGGAATGGGGCTGGACAGAGAGTGGGAGAGCTCACTCACCTATTGCTTGTCTCTAGGGCTTCATCATCTTCCCGCTGCCGGATGGGACAGGCTTGTACAACCTCCTGCAAGGCAGTGCTGAGGCCCCAAAGTGTTCGGGGAACATTTACCAGGAGGTTCTGCGTAGGACTTCCCACACGGAGCTCATCCCCGTCTCCAACTGGCTGAACAGAGCACAGAGGTGAGTCCAGCCCGGGAACTCCCGTCTCGTCAGCGATCCCTGCAGCAGCACAGGGAGGGGCATCCCCCTGCCTGTGGAAGCTGCTTCCTGAGAGCTTTTTGTGAGGGATCCTGCCCCTCGAGCTTGGGGTGGCCGTGTGAGCCTGGGGAGTGAGGGGGGCAGCTGGGTCTTCCTACCAGAGCTGAGACATAGGCCCCTCTCTGCTACCCTTGTCGGAGCTGCTCTAGGAGGTCCCATGGTGCCTGGGCTTCCATGTCCCTGCCAGCACTGGGGTTTCAGTTTCTCCCAGGGTTGCTCATTGTGGGCGCTTCCCGAGGGAGGGGTGGGGGAGGGCTGGGGGTGCAGCAGCAGGTGAAGGAAAGGGCCCCTTTTACAGTGGAGGCTGTCGGTTTCTTCCCAAGGTGCTGGCTGTGACACCTCACCCAGCTCTCCTCACCCCTGGGCGGCAAGTACTGCATCCCCCTGGTCGGCCTGGCCCTGCTGCCCAAGCCCCAGGGCCCTTTCGTCATTGAGGCCGGCTCTTCTGTCTCCATCCCCTTGAAGAATGTCTTCCTCCAGGCCACAGCCTTCCAGTACGCTGTGCAGCACCCAGCCTTCAGCGTGAAGGGCCCCAAGAGCTTGGGGCCTAAGAAGAGCTCTGCCCTGGCTGTGTCTTTTGAGGGGGGGACGGCCCCCACAGCCAGCCGGCTGGTGGTCTCTTGCCCCGCAGCGGCGGGCAGGCAGGGGACAGCTGTCTCCTGGGAGTTCTACCTGCGGGGCATCCCCGCTAAGAAGTGACCGGGTGTCACAGTTGTGTCTAGTTGGGTGCTGGGAGAGAACAGGGGCTGCAGAAAATGGTGGTTGTGAGGAGCCGCTGGAATTCTCTGTGGCCCCAAAGCGTAAACATCAGGCAATTCAAGGCCAAAGGGGCGGCTGACCGTTGTCAAAGCGCCTCTGTGAATCGCATCTAGGAGAAAAAATAGCAGCTGCATTTTGCCAGCGGAGAAGGGAATGAGGAGATGTTACGAGCTGTGCAGACACCAAGGTCAGGGACAGCGTGGGAGGAGGTGCCCCAGGTGCTGGAGAGGAAGGTGCCCCTGCGGCCTGTGGACAAACCCGTGGTGGAGTGGGTGTTGTTCCCCCTGCAGTCCATGGAAAGGCCAACACCCAACCTGCAGTTCGTGGAGGGGCGCCACACTGGGTGGAGCAGGTGGAGGCATAGAGAAGATGCTGTGACCCGACGTTGGAGCAAGCCTCTGCCAGCACTTGCAGCCCACAGAGATGAGCGCGACGGAGATCTGCGTCGGAACAGGTTTGCTGGGGGGAGGCTTGTAACCCCGTGGAGGACTGGAGAGACACTGTGGTTTATGACTGCCCGCCATAGCAGTGATTCACGGCGGGGCAGCTGATGAACACATCAAGCCCTGTGGGAAAGGCAGCAAAATCATGACTAGAGGCAAGTCTGCTGAGAATGGAGGGGTGGGGGAAGGTGCTACCGAGAACCCCATTTTCCCCAGTCCCTGCCCGCCCTGTGCCACAACAGGAGGGGAGAAGGGAGCAAAATTCTGACTAAAGTCTGCTAAGGAGGGAGTGGTGGGGGAAAGTGTTTTAAGATCTGGTTGCGTTTGCTTTAAGATTTGGTCGTGCTCCTGACTCTGGTTTCATTGGGGTTTTTAGTGTAGTGTAATAAATTAGATAGTTTTCTTTCCTTCACTCTGTGTTGAGTCTGTTTTGCCCATGTCGTTGATGACAGGATGATCCCTCTGTCCTTACACTGATTCCTAAGCCTCTCAATCTATATTTTCTCCCCTGTCCAACTAAAAAGGGGAGTGACAGACCGACTTTGGTGGGCGTCTGGCCTTCAGCCAGGTTTCAACCACCAGAGTCTTTTTTTGTCTCCCAACGTGGGGCTCAAGGAATTTGAGATAAGGACACTAACTGGATGAGGGAATGGGCAGAAGAGACTGAACAGAGCTGGGTAGTGTAAGAATTGTAGAGAATTGGAGATAAGTCTTGAGGAATTTGAGATAAGGACACTAACTGGATGAGGGAATGAGCAGAACAGGCTGTACAGAGCTGGGTAGTGTAATAATTGTAGAGAATTGGAGATAAGTGTAGTAAGTGTAACAAATGTAGAGAATTTGAGATAAGGCTTGAGGAATTTGAGATAAGGACACTAACTGGATGAGGGAATGGGCAGAAGAGACTGAACAGAGCTGGGTAGTATAATAATTGTAGAGAATTTCTGTTGTGATGGGAATTTTAAGCACGACTCTCATATATGTGATTCGCAGAGACGAGGGGTGGAACACCCCCCCCAACCTTTAGTCATGATTTTGCTCCCTTCTTCCCCCCGATCGTGGCACAAGGGCACAGAGACTGTGTGAATGATTTTGCTCCCTTCCCTTAGTCATGATTTTGCTCCCTTCTTCCCCCCGATGGTGGCACAGGGGGGCAGGGACTGGGAAAAATGGGGTTCTCAGTTACTTCTTCATGAGCATTTTCCTTTTCCAGATCTTCAAACACCTCTATCTCCCCCCAACTCCCTTCTTAGCAGACTTCACTCTAGTCATGATTTCACTCCCTTCTTCGCCCCCACATTGTAGCACAGGGCAGGGCAGGGACCGGGAAATGGGGGCTTTGGCCAGTTCCTTGCAGGTTGGTTGACACAAGAGCATGGTGATTTCCCTTGCCCAAACTCCAGGATCAAAAGAAAGATGCTTTTTAGCAGGGTCTTTGGAAGCGCAGAAGGGCGCTAGGAAATGAATGCACACCAATATGGTTCAAAGCAGCAGGTCACTTGGTTCAAGCCGGCTGCTGTGTAAGTACCTTCCAGGGAGCTTTGGCAATAGCTTCACAGCTAGCTAGGGGCCAGGAAGGGGGTGAGAAAGCCAGCTTATCAATGCTCGTGCTGCAGAGGAATATAGCAATGGCCTTGATCAGCTAACCAGGCGCCCACACAAGAGAAGGACAGGAAGCCATCCGGAGGGATCCTGACAGGCTGGAAAGGTGGGCCCGGGTGAACCTAATGAGCTTCAACACTGCCAAGTGTCAGGTGTTGCACTTGGGCAGGAAGAATCCCAGACATAGATACAGGCTGGGAGAAGAGCTCCTGGAGAGCAGCCCTGCTGAGAAGAACTTGGGGATTCTGGTAGATGAGAAACTTCACATGAGCCAGCAGTGTGCTCTTGCAGCTCGGAAGGGCAATAGTATCCTGGGCTCTATCAGAAGAAGGGTGGCGGCAGGGACAGGGAGGGGATTGTCCCTCTCTACTCTGCCCTTGGGAGGCCCCAGCTGGAGTCCTGTGTCCAGAGCTGGGGCCTGCAATACAAGAAAGATGTAGAGCTGTTGGAGAGGGTTCAGAGGAGGCCACGGAGATGATTAGAGGGCTGGAGCACCTCCCCTCCGGAGAGAGGCTGAGGGAGCTGGGCTTGGTCAGCGTAGAGAAGGCAAGGCTGCGGGGGGACCTGATTGCAGCCTTCCAGGCCCTGAAGGGATCAGAGAAACAGGAGGGGGGGGATTCAACTTTGTAAAAGGGTAGACAATGGCAGGACAAGGGGGAGTGGATTGAAACTAAAGGAAGGAAGGTTTAGGTTAGATAGTAGGGGGAAGGTTTTTACAGAGAGAGTGGTGAGGTGGATGGGGCCCTGGGCAACCTTGTGTAGATCCAGGCCTGAGGTTGGTGGCCCTGCCTGTGGCAGGGGGTTGGAGCTCTGTAATCCTCAGGGTCCCTTCCAACCCATGCCATTCTATGATTCTATGGTTTTCTTCTGGGCCTGGGCGGGGGAGGGGGGGGGGAAGCATTCATTCTACCCCCTCTCCCTGCTGTGTTGTAAAGTATCTAGTCAGGAGCCCAGGGAAAGGCTGTAGGCCCCAGGATCAGCAGGAAGACGCGAGACAGAATCCAAAATCAAGAGACGACCCAGTATGAGTTAGCTGCAAGATCCCCTTTACTGCACACTCTTTTTTCATATATAGTTTAGGTAGTGAAAATATTATTAGTTCACACTCTTCTCTTATTGGCATATAGGCATCAACTATGCTTCTATTGGCTACTAAGCTTCACTTGTACCAACACTCCGTGTTTACCAAAAGATAGCTCCTACAAGCATTCCGTGCTTGCCTCAAATGAGCTCCTTCTCTCTGCAGCTTCTAAGTTCTGGCTGTGCAGGCCTTTCAGTGATTCATGGCCTCTGGCTGCTAACCATGCTCCTACAGTGCTGCACTGTGGGGTCCCACCCAGGGCAGACAGTCCTCCACGGACTTCTCCAGCGTGAGTCCTTTCCCACAGGGCTTGATCTGTTCATCAGCTGCCCCGCCGTGAATCACTGCTATGGCGGGCAGTCATAAACCACAGTGTCTCTCCAGTCTTCCACGGGGTTACAAGCCTCCCCCCAGCAAACCTGTTCCGGCGCAGATCTCTCTCTCGCTCATCTCCGTGGGCTGCAAGTGCTGGCAGAGGCTTGCTCCAACGTCGGGTCACAGCATCTTCTCCATACCTCCACCCGCTCCATCCAGCGTGGAGCCCCTCCACGGGCTGCAGGCTGGGTCTCGGCCTTTCCACGGGCTGTGGGGGGGATGACACCTGCTCTACCGTGGGTTCCTCCACGGGTTGCAGGGGCACCTTTCCCTCTGGTACCTGGGGTGCCTCCTCCCACGCCGTCCCCGGCCTTGGTGTCTGCACAGCTCGTTACACCTCCTCATTCCCTTCTCCGGTGGCAAAATGCAGCTGCTTCCGGTATTTTTCTCCTAGGTGTGATTCACAATGGCCTTGAATTGCCCGATGTTCACACCTTGGGGCCGCAGAGGTTTCCAGCAGCTCCTCACGAGCACCATTTTCCACACCCCCCTGATATATGGGGCCATATAGAAATAGAAAGGAGAAGCTAAACGCAACCACATACGTATGCTTGAAAGAAGAGTCATAGAATTTAAGTCAGGTCACCACATCGTTTAAAGAAACAGCTACGGGTGAGGAAGCCTGTTTCTCATTACAAGGGAGCGATTGTAGAGACCAGGAATTCAAGGAGAAGATGGTACCCATTACAACCATGTCTGTAAGAGCCCTTGCTAAAGGAAATCAGATGGCTAACGAGGACACAAATGAACTCAAGCTGAAAAGAACACTGCAAGCTTGCAGGATGATCCCATTGGAGGTAAAGGGTGAAGAGTACATTACGAGGAAGGCCGAAGGACCACCGCCCATGATCAGAAGAGCCTCGCCCACAATTTTTGGAAGGATCTGCGCAAGCGCAAGAGACTGACAAGCTAATTAGCATGTGAAGCCAGAGTAGGCGGGTTTAGGTGATGGAAATGTACAGGCAACACTAAAATATTCCTGGTTTCATGGTATAAATACGGGCGGGTTTTGCTCCCTCCGGTGTGCACGTTTTGTGGGGGAGAGATCCCCGTGCACCTGCGCGCAATAAACATACCTACTTGGGAACTTCCCAGTTACAGAGTCTCTTTCCGTCCGTCACCCCGTTCTCGCCAACACCCAAGGGGATAGAAGCTTGCTCAGTCGTTACTAAAGGTGTCTTGGTTCCCTGCCCTTTGATGATCATATAGGCAAAAAAATAGTCCGTAACACACTATTAGAAGACATGCAACAGGGACTTTTTCCTGCAAAGATCCCAGTACCGCACACGTCAGACTCTGTGGAACCCATCGGTGTTTTGGTGAGGTTTTTTTTTTACTTTTAGATCAACTGGCTTATGTTTTAGTGTTACAGACCTCATTTGACATTGTGGGGTTTGTTCCATTTTAAGCTATTCTTTTTTTCTTTACTAGCTCAGGGTTTCATAGATGGGTGGTCTGCTCTAATCAGTTCTTGCATTTTCTCACATCTTTCAGTCACCACGTAGCCAGGTTTGGTACACTACTTTCTCTCCGTTCCCCTTCCCAGTGCAGTGCTCTTCGCTGTGTATGTTCTTGTTGCACTGACGTTCTCCAGGTCAGTAGTGCTTTCAAGGTGTTGAGACAGAACACTGGAATGTGGCAGACTCTAACAGAAATGCTTTTCGCTTGTTCAAAATGTTGTTCTTTGGCTCCGTTGTGCCTCCCATGCCTGCAGTCTTCCTTTCTCAGATTTCTCTCATCACTATACAGAGTCCTTAAGCCAGGCAGATTTACTACATTATCCAAAATTCTGAAATCATACAGTTCCCATTGAAATTTTCTTTCAGTATTTCCCTAACCTGGATTCGAGGCATCCCGAGTAACAGCTACCACTGGCTTCATCGGATAAGCAGTATGTTCCTGATAAGTTCTTTAGTCTCATTTTCCTATGCACATTCTACCTGTTTTTTCTGTTTCAGACTGAATTTTTGTTTTGTTTCACTTGGTCAGCAAAAGCTTTAATGGGATTTTGATTTCCCCTGGAATGTGTAAAGCTGAATAATTACTACAGGCTTTGGGGTTGAACCTAGAGGATCTTTGAGGTCCCTTCCAATCCAAATCATTCTGTGATTCTATGATGCAGTATAAATGCACTTAGTATGTGTCCCCAAAATATTTCATCCTCTCTGTATTTATCTGTTAACTATATTCTTACATGTAGGTGTATAAGCCCCACCTAAACGATGTTCTAGGTACTGCAAGCATTTGATCTTAAAAGCTGCCTTTTGGTGTAGCTGCAAAGAGAGTTCCCTGAGAGAACTGAAGTGGATGAACCCTTCACTATTCCTAACCCTAAAATAATATTAAAACAGTATAAATCTATTTATTAGGCTGCAAATGGTTTTTATAGAAGGTTCTAATAGTTTTTGGAATGTTTAAGGATTTGGTTGTATCTAATAATATGAATGATGTCTCCATGAGTCATCATCTACCTTGGGGGAAATTCTAGCTGTTGGCGGTCCTATTCAGTCCAATATCAAATGAAATAATGAGGTGGTCCTCATGCAGATTCTCCTA
>BSDF01000174.1:0-28371 GCA_027925045.1 Hypotaenidia okinawae
AGTCCTTAGGCCTGTGGTGGAGAGGGGCTGCTTCTGAGCATCCATGGGCGTTGTCAGGGCAGGTATGTCTTTGGGTCGGGACTGCCTGCGTTTGGCAGCTATTCCTGGACGTTTGGCCTGTTTGGACTGGAAGGCTGCTGTGGCCGAGCCCAATGGCTAGGGAAGTAGTATGAGGAGGTTTCCCCGGAAGAGGAAAGTCCTTAGGCCCCGGTGAGAGGGGCTGCTTCTGAGCTTCCATGGGCGTTGTCAGGGCAGGTATGTCTTTGGGTCGGGACTCCCCGCATTTGGCAGCTATTCCTGGACGTTCGGCCTGTTTGGACTGGAAGGCTGCTGCGGCCGAGACCAATGGCTAGGGAAGTAGTATGAGGAGGGTTCCCCGGAAGAGTTAAGTCCTTAGGCGCTGGGTTAGAGGGGCTGCTTCTGAACTTCCATGGTCGTGTTCAGGGCAGGTATGTCTTTGGGTCAGGACTGCCTGCGTTTGGCAGGTATTCCTCGACGTTCGGCCTGTTTCTACGGCAAGGCTGCTGCGGCGGAGCCCAATGGCTAGGGAAGTAGTATGAGGAGGGTTCCCCGGAAGAGAAATGTCCTTAGGCCCGGGGTGAGAGGGGCTGCTTCTGAGCTTCCATGGTCGAGTTCAGGGCAGGTATATCTTTGGGTCGGGACTGCCTGCGTTTGGCAGGTATTCCTGGACGTTCGACCTGTTTGGACTGGAAGGCTGCTGCGGCCGAGCCCAATGGCTAGGGAAGTAGTACGAGGAGGGTTCCCCGGAAGAGGAAAGTCCTTAGGCCTGGTGTGAGAGGGGCTGATACTCAGCTTCCATGGGCGTTGTCAGGGCAGGTATGTCTTTGGGTCGGGACTGCCTGCGTTTGGCAGGTATTCCTGGACGTTTGGCCTGTTTGGACTGGAAGGCTGCCTCGGCCGAGCCCAATGGCTAGGGAAGTAGTATGAGGAGGATTCCCCGGGAGAGGAAAGTCCTTAGGCCTGTGGTGAGAGGGGCTGCTTCTGAGCATCCATGGGCGTTGTCAGGGCAGGTATGTCTTTGGGTCGGGACTGCCTGCGTTTGGCAGCTATTCCTGGACGTTCGGCCTGTTTCTTCTGCAAGGCTGCTGCGGCTGAGCCCAATGGCTAGGGAAGTAGTATGAGGAGGGTTCCCCGGAAGAATTAAGTCCTTAGGCCCGGGGTGAGAGGGGCTGCTTCTGAGCTTCCATGGGCGTTGTCAGGGCAGGTATGTCTTTGGGTCGGGACTGCCTGCGTTTGGCAGATATTCCTGGACGTTCGGCCTGTTTGGACTGGAAGGATGCTGCGGCCGAGCCCAATGGCTAGGGAAGTAATATGAGGAGGTTTCCCCGGAAGAGGAAAGTCCTTAGGCGCTGGGTCAGAGGGGCTGCTTCTGAGCTCCATGGGCGTTGTCAGGGCAGGTATGTCTTTGGGTCGGGACTGCCTGCGTTTTGCAGCTATTCCTGGACGTTCGGCCTGTTTCTACTGCAAGGCTGCTGCG
Source organism: Hypotaenidia okinawae (assembly GCA_027925045.1). Taxonomy (NCBI): domain Eukaryota; kingdom Metazoa; phylum Chordata; class Aves; order Gruiformes; family Rallidae; genus Hypotaenidia; species Hypotaenidia okinawae. Next base: position 1,499 of record BSDF01000174.1, read on the forward strand.
GCCGAGACCAATGGCTAGGGAAGTAGTATGAGGAGGGTTCCCCGGAAGAGGAAAGTCCTTAGGCCCGGAGTGAGAGGGGCTGCTTCTGAGCTTCCATGGGCGTTGTCAGGGCAGGTATGTCTTTGGGTCGGGACTGCCTGCATTTGGCAGCTATTCCTGGACGTTCGGCCTGTTTGGACTGGAAGGCTGCTGCGGCCGAGACCAATGGCTAGGGAAGTAGTATGAGGAGGGTTCCCCGGAAGAATTAAGTCCTTAGGCGCTGGGTTAGAGGGGCTGCTTCTGAACTTCCGTGGTCGTTGTCAGGGCAGGTATGTCTTTGGGTCGGGACTGCCTGCGTTTGGCAGCTATTCCTGGACGTTCGGCCTGTTTGGACTGGAAGGCTGCTGCGGCCGAGCCCAATGGCTAGGGAAGTAGTATGAGGAGGGTTCCCCGGAAGAGGAAAGTCCTTAGGCCTGATGTGAGAGGGGCTGATACTCAGCTTCCATGGGCGTTGTCAGGGCAGGTATGTCTTTGGGTCGGGACTCCCTGCATTTGGCAGGTATTCCTGGACGTTTGGCCTGTTTGGACTGGAAGGCTGCCTCGGCCGAGCCCAATGGCTAGGGAAGTAGTATGAGGAGGATTCCCCGGGAGAGGAAAGTCCTTAGGCCTGTGGTGAGAGGGGCTGCTTCTGAGCATCCATGGGCGTTGTCAGGGCAGGTATGTCTTTGGGTCGGGACTGCCTGCGTTTGGCAGCTATTCCTGGACGTTTGGCCTGTTTGGACTGGAAGGCTGCTGTGGCCGAGCCCAATGGCTAGGGAAGTAGTATGAGGAGGTTTCCCCGGAAGAGGAAAGTCCTTAGGCCCCGGTGAGAGGGGCTGCTTCTGAGCTTCCATGGGCGTTGTCAGGGCAGGTATGTCTTTGGGTCGGGACTCCCCGCATTTGGCAGCTATTCCTGGACGTTCGGCCTGTTTGGACTGGAAGGCTGCTGCGGCCGAGACCAATGGCTAGGGAAGTAGTATGAGGAGGGTTCCCCGGAAGAGTTAAGTCCTTAGGCGCTGGGTTAGAGGGGCTGCTTCTGAACTTCCATGGTCGTGTTCAGGGCAGGTATGTCTTTGGGTCAGGACTGCCTGCGTTTGGCAGGTATTCCTCGACGTTCGGCCTGTTTCTACGGCAAGGCTGCTGCGGCGGAGCCCAATGGCTAGGGAAGTAGTATGAGGAGGGTTCCCCGGAAGAGAAATGTCCTTAGGCCCGGGGTGAGAGGGGCTGCTTCTGAGCTTCCATGGTCGAGTTCAGGGCAGGTATATCTTTGGGTCGGGACTGCCTGCGTTTGGCAGGTATTCCTGGACGTTCGACCTGTTTGGACTGGAAGGCTGCTGCGGCCGAGCCCAATGGCTAGGGAAGTAGTACGAGGAGGGTTCCCCGGAAGAGGAAAGTCCTTAGGCCTGGTGTGAGAGGGGCTGATACTCAGCTTCCATGGGCGTTGTCAGGGCAGGTATGTCTTTGGGTCGGGACTGCCTGCGTTTGGCAGGTATTCCTGGACGTTTGGCCTGTTTGGACTGGAAGGCTGCCTCGGCCGAGCCCAATGGCTAGGGAAGTAGTATGAGGAGGATTCCCCGGGAGAGGAAAGTCCTTAGGCCTGTGGTGAGAGGGGCTGCTTCTGAGCATCCATGGGCGTTGTCAGGGCAGGTATGTCTTTGGGTCGGGACTGCCTGCGTTTGGCAGCTATTCCTGGACGTTCGGCCTGTTTGGACTGGAAGGCTGCTGTGGCCGTGCCCAATGGCTAAGAAAGTAGTATGAGGAGGGTTCCCCGGGAGAAGAAAGTCCTTAGGCCCGGGGTTAGAGGGGATGCTTCTGAGCTTCCATGGGCGTTGTCAGGGCAGGTATGTCTTTGGGTCGGGACTGCCTGCGTTTGGCAGGTATTCCTGGAAGTTCGGCCTGTTTCTACTGCAAGGCTGCTGCCGCCGAGACCAATGGCTAGGGAAGTAGTATGAGGAGTGTTCCCCGGAAGTTGAAAGTCCTTATGCCCGGGGTGAGAGGGACTGCTTCTGAGCTTCCATGGGCGTTGTCAGGGCAGGTATGTCTTTGGGTCGGGACTTCGTGCGTTTGGCAGCTATTCCTGGACGTTCGGCCTGTTTCTACGGCAAGGCTGCTGCGGCCGAGCCCAATGGCTAGGGAAGTAGTATGAGGAGGGTTCCCCGAAAGAGGAAAGTCCTTATGCCCGGGGTGAGAGGGGCTGCTTCTAAGCTTCCATGGGCGTTGTCAGGGCAGGTATGTCTTTGGTTTGGGACTGCCTGCGTTTGGCAGCTATTCCTGGAAGTTTGGCGTGTTTGCACTGGAAGGCTGCTGCGGGCGAGCCCAATGGCTAGGGAAGTAGTATGAGGAGGGTTCCCCGGAAGAGGAATGTCCTTAGGCTCGGGGTGAGAGGGGCTGATACTCAGCTTCCATGGGCGTTGTCAGGGCAGGTATGTCTTTGGGTCGGGACTCCCTGCATTTGGCAGGTATTCCTGGACGTTCGGCCTGTTTGGACTGGAAGGCTGCCTCGGCCGAGCCCAATGGCTAGGGATGTAGTATGAGGAGGGTTCCCCGGAAGTTGAAAGTCCTTAGGCCCGAGGTGAGAGGGGCTGCTTCTGAGCATCCATGGGCGTTGTCAGGGCAGGTATGTCTTTGGGTGGGGACTGCCTGCGTTTGGCAGCTATTCCTGGACGTTCTGCCTGTTTGGACTGGAAGGCTGCTGTGGCCGAGCCCAATGGCTAGTGAAGTAGTATGAGGAGGGTTCCCCAGAAGAGGAAAGTCCTTATGCCCGGAGTGAGAGGGGCTGCTTCTGAGCTTCCATGGGCGTTGTCAGGGCAGGTATGTCTTTGGGTCGGGACTGCCTGCGTTTGGCAGGTATTCCTGGACGTTCGGCCTGTTTGTACTGGAAGGCTGCTGCGGCTGAGCCCAATGGCTAGGGAAGTAGTATGAGGAGGGCTCCCCGGAAGAGTTAAGTCCTTAGGCCCAAGGTTAGAGGGGCTGCTTCTGAGCTTCCATGGGCGTTGTCAGGGCAGGTATGTCTTAGGGTCGGGACTGCTTGCGTTTGGCAGCTATTGCTGGACGTTCGGCCTGTTTGGACTGGAAGCCTGCTGCGGCCGTGCCCAATGGCTAAGAAAGTAGTATGAGGAGGGTTCCCCGGAAGAATTAAGTCCTTAGGCCCCGGGTTAGAGGGGATGCTTCTGAGCTTCCATGGGTGTTGTCAGGGCAGGTATGACTTTGGGTCGGGAATGCCTTCGTTTGGCAGGTATTCCTGGAAGTTCGGCCTGTTTCTACTGCAAGGCTGCTGCAGCCGAGACCAATGGCTAGGGAAGTAGTATGAGGAGGGTTCCACGGAAGTTGAAAGTCCTTATGCCCGGGGTGAGAGGGACTGCTTCTGAGCTTCCATGGGCGTTGTCAGGGCAGGTATGTCTTTGGGTCGGGACTGCGTGCGTTTGGCAGCTATTCCTGGACGTTCGGCATGTTTGGACTGGAAGGCTGCTTTTGCCGAGCCCAATGGCTAGGGAAGTAGTATGAGGAGGGTTCCCCGGAAGAGGAAAGTCCTTAGGCCCGGGGTTAGAGGGGATGCTTCTGAGCTTCCATGGGTTTGTCAGGGCAGGTATGTCTTTGGGTCGGGACTGCCTGCGTTTGGCAGCTATTCCTGGACGTTCGGCCTGTTTCTACTGCAAGGCTGCTGCGGCTGAGCCCAATGGCTAGGGAAGTAGTATGAGGAGGGTTCCCCGGAAGAATTAAGTCCTTAGGCCCGGGGTGAGAGGGGCTGCTTCTGAGCTTCCATGGGCGTTGTCAGGGCAGGTATGTCTTTGGGTCGGGACTGCCTGCGTTTGGCAGATATTCCTGGACGTTCGGCCTGTTTGGACTGGAAGGCTGCTGCGGCCGAGCCCAATGGCTAGGGAAGTAATATGAGGAGGTTTCCCCGGAAGAGGAAAGTCCTTAGGCGCTGGGTCAGAGGGGCTGCTTCTGAGCTCCATGGGCGTTGTCAGGGCAGGTATGTCTTTGGGTCGGGACTGCCTGCGTTTTGCAGCTATTCCTGGACGTTCGGCCTGTTTCTACTGCAAGGCTGCTGCGGCCGAGACCAATGGCTAGGGAAGTAGTATGAGGAGGGTTCCCCGGAAGAGGAAAGTCCTTAGGCCCGAGGTGAGAGGGGCTGCTTCTGAGCTTCCATGGGCGTTGTCAGGGCAGGTATGTCTTTGGGTCGGGACTGCTTGCGTTTGGCAGCTATTGCTGGACGTTCGGCCTGTTTGGACTGGAAGGCTGCTGCGGCCGTGCCCAATGGCTAAGAAAGTAGTATGAGGAGGGTTCCCCGGAAGAATTAAGTCCTTAGGCCCCGGGTTAGAGGGGATGCTTCTGAGCTTCCATGGGTGTTGTCAGGGCAGGTATGACTTTGGGTCGGGAATGCCTTCGTTTGGCAGGTATTCCTGGAAGTTCGGCCTGTTTCTACTGCAAGGCTGCTGCAGCCGAGACCAATGGCTAGGGAAGTAGTATGAGGAGGGTTCCACGGAAGTTGAAAGTCCTTATGCCCGGGGTGAGAGGGACTGCTTCTGAGCTTCCATGGGCGTTGTCAGGGCAGGTATGTCTTTGGGTCGGTACTGCCTGCGTTTGGCAGCTATTCCTGGACGTTCGGCATGTTTGGACTGGAAGGCTGCTGCGGCCGAGCCCAATGGCTAGGGAAGTAGTATGAGGAGGGTTCCCCAGAAGAGGAAAGTCCTTATGCCCGGGGTGAGAGGGGATGCTTCTGAGCTTCCATGGGCGTTGTCAGGGCAGGTATGTCTTTAGTTTGGGACTGCCTGCGTTTGGCAGCTATTCCTGGAAGTTTGGCGTGTTTGCACTGGAAGGCTGCTGCGGCCGAGCCCAATGGCTAGGGAAGTAGTATGAGGAGGGTTCCCGGAATAGGAATGTCCTTAGGCTCGGGGTGAGAGGGGCTGCTTCTGAGCTTCCATGGTCGAGTTCAGGGCAGGTATATCTTTGGGTCGGGACTGCCTGCGTTTGGCAGCTATTCCTGGACGTTCGGCCTGTTTCTACGGCAAGGCTGCTGCGGCCGAGCCCAATGGCTAGGGAAGTAGTATGAGGAGGGTTCCCCGCAAGAGGAATGTCCTTAGGCCCGGGGTGAGAGGGGCTGCTTCTGAGCTTCCATGGGCGTGTTCAGGGCAGGTATGTCTTTGGGTTGGGACTGCCTGCGTTTGGCAGCTATTCCTGGACGTTTGGCCTTTTTGGACTGGAAGGCTGCTGCGGCCGAGCCCAATGGCTAGGGAAGTAGTATGAGGAGGGTTCCCCGCAAGAGGAATGTCCTTAGGCCCGGGGTGAGAGGGGCTGGTTCTGAGCTTCCATGGGCGTTGTCAGGGCAGGTATGTCTTTGGGTCGGGACTGCCTGCGTTTGGCAGCTATTCCTGGACGTTCGGCCTCTTTCTTCTGCAAGGCTGCTGCGGCCGAGACCAATGGCTAGGGAAGTAGTATGAGGAGGGTTTCCTGGAAGTGGAAAGTCCTTAGGCCCAGCTTGAGAGGGGCTGCTTCTGAGCTTCCATGGGCGTTGTCAGGGTAGGTATGTCTTTGGGTCGGGACTGCCTGCGTTTGGCAGCTATTCCTGGACGTTCGGCCTGTTTGGAATGGAAGACTGCTGCGGCCGAGCCCAATGGCAAGGGAAGTAGTATGAGGAGGGTTCCCCGGACTAGGAAAGTCCTTAGGCCTGGGGTGAGAGGGCCTGCTTCTGACCTTCCATGGGCGTTGTCAGGGCAGGTATGTCTTTGGGTCGGGACTGCCTGCGTTTGGCAGCTATTCCTGGACGGTCGGCCTGTTTGGAATGGAAGACTGCTGCGGCCGAGCCCAATGGCAAGGGAAGTAGTATGAGGATGGTTCCCCGGAAGAGGAAAGTCCTTAGGCCCCGGTGAGAGGGGCTGTTTCTGAGCTTCCATGGGCGTTGTCAGGGCAGGTATGTCTTTGGGTCGGGACTCCCTGCGTTTGGCAGCTATTCCTGGACGTTCGGCCTGTTTGGACTGGAAGGCTGCTGCGGTCGAGACCAATGGCTAGGGAAGTAGTATGAGGAGGGTTCCCCGGAAGAGTTAAGTCCTTAGGCGCTGGGTTAGAGGGGCTGCTTCTGAACTTCCATGGTCGTGTTCAGGGCAGGTATGTCTTTGGGTCAGGACTGCCTGCGTTTGGCAGGTATTCCTCGACGTTCGGCCTGTTTCTACGGCAAGGCTGCTGCGGCGGAGCCCAATGGCTAGGGAAGTAGTATGAGGAGGGTTCCCCGGAAGAGAAATGTCCTTAGGCACGGGGTGAGAGGGGCTGCTTCTGAGCTTCCATGGGCGTTGTCAGGGCAGGTATGTCTTTGGGTCGGGACTGCCTGCTTTTGGCAGCTATTCGTGGACGTTCGGCCTGTTTCTACTGCAAGGCTGCTGCGGCCGTGACCAATGGCTAGGGAAGTAGTATGAGGAGGGTTCCCCGGAATAGGAATGTCCTTAGGCCCGGGGTGAGAGGGGCTGGTTCTGAGCTTCCATGGGCGTTGTCAGGGCAGGTATATCTTTGGGTCGGGACTGCCTGCGTTTGGCAGCTATTCCTGGACGTTCGGCCTGTTTGGACTGGAAGGCTGCTGCGGCCGAGCCCAATGGCTAGGGAAGTAGTATGAGGAGGGTTCCCCGGGAGAGGAAAGTCCTTAGGCCTGGTGTGAGAGGGGCTGATACTCAGCTTCCATGGGCGTTGTCAGGGCAGGTATGTCTTTGGGTCGGGACTCCCTGCATTTGGCAGGTATTCCTGGACGTTCGGCCTGTTTGGACTGGAAGGCTGCCTCGGCCGAGCCCAATGGCTAGGGAAGTAGTATGAGGAGGATTCCCCGGGAGAGGAAAGTCCTTAGGCCTGTGGTGAGAGGGGCTGCTTCTGAGCATCCATGGGCGTTGTCAGGGCAGGTATGTCTTTGGGTCGGGACTGCCTGCGTTTGGCAGCTATTCCTGGACGTTCGGCCTGTTTGGACTGGAAGGCTGCTGTGGCCGAGCCCAATGGCTAGGGAAGTAGTATGAGGAGGTTTCCCCAGAAGAGGAAAGTCCTTAGGCCCGGGGTGAGAGGGGCTGCTTCTGAGCTTCCATGGGCGTTGTCAGGGAAGGTATGTCTTTGGGTCGGGACTGCCTGTGTTTGGCAGCTATTCCTGGACGTTCGGCCTGTTTGGACTGGAAGGCTGCTGCGGCCGAGCCCAATGGCTAGGGAAGTAGTATGAGGAGGGTTCCCCGGAAGAGTTAAGTCCTTAGGCCCAAGGTTAGAGGGGCTGCTTCTGAGCTTCCATGGGCGTTGTCAGGGCAGGTATGTCTTTGGGTCGGGACTGCCTGCGTTTGGCAGCTATTCCTGGACGTTCGGCCTGTTTGGACTGGAAGGCTGCTGTGGCCGTGCCCAATGGCTAAGAAAGTAGTATGAGGAGGGTTCCCCGGAAGAATTAAGTCCTTAGGCCCAGGTTTAGAGGGGATGCTTCTGAGCTTCCATGGGCGTTGTCAGGGCAGGTATGTCTTTGGGTCGGGACTGCCTGCGTTTGGCAGGTATTCCTGGAAGTTCGGCCTGTTTCTACTGCAAGGCTGCTGCCGCCGAGACCAATGGCTAGGGAAGTAGTATGGGGAGGGTTCCCCGGAAGTTGAAAGTCCTTATGCCCGGGGTGAGAGGGACTGCTTCTGAGCTTCCATGGGCGTTGTCAGGGCAGGTATGTCTTTGGGTCGGGACTGCCTGCGTTTGGCAGCTATTCCTGGACGTTCGGCATGTTTGGACTGGAAGGCTGCTTTTGCCGAGCCCAATGGCTAGGGAAGTAGTATGAGGAGGGTTCCCCGGAAGAATTAAGTCCTTAGGCCCGGGGTTAGAGGGGATGCTTCTGAGCTTCCATGGGCTTTGTCAGGGCAGGTATGTCTTTGGGTCGTGACTGCCTGCGTTTGGCAGCTATTCCTGGACGTTCGGCCTGTTTGGACTGGAAGGCTGCTGCGGCTGAGACCAATGGCTAGGGAAGTAGTATGAGGAGGGTTCCCCGGAAGAGGAAAGTCCTTAGGCCCCGGTGAGAGGGGCTGCTTCTGAGCTTCCATGGGCGTTGTCAGGGCAGGTATGTCTTTGGGTCGGGACTCCCTGCATTTGGAAGCTATTCCTGGACGTTCTGCCTGTTTGGACTGGAAGGCTGCTGCGGCCGAGACCAATGGCTAGGGAAGTAGTATGAGGAGGGTTCCCCGGAAGAGTTAAGTCCTTAGGCGCTGGGTTAGAGGGGCTGCTTCTGAACTTCCATGGTCGTGTTCAGGGCAGGTATGTCTTTGGGTCGGGACTGCCTGCGTTTGGCAGGTATTCCTCGACGTTCGGCCTGTTTCTACGGCAAGGCTGCTGCGGCCGACACCAATGGCTAGGGAAGTAGTATGAGGAGGGTTCCCCGGAAGAGGAATGTCCTTAGGCACGGGGTGAGAGGGGCTGCTTCTGAGCTTCCATGGGCGTTGTCAGGGCAGGTATGTCTTTGGGTCGGGACTGCCTGCGTTTGGCAGCTATTCCTGGACGTTCGGCCTGTTTCTACGGCAAGGCTGCTGCGGCCGAGCCCAATGGCTAGGGAAGTAGTATGAGGAGGGTTCCCCGAAAGAGGAAAGTCCTTATGCCCGGGGTGAGAGGGGCTGCTTCTAAGCTTCCATGGGCGTTGTCAGGGCAGGTATGTCTTTGGTTTGGGACTGCCTGCGTTTGGCAGCTATTCCTGGAAGTTTGGCGTGTTTGCACTGGAAGGCTGCTGCGGCCGAGCCCAATGGCTAGGGAAGTAGTATGAGGAGGGTTCCCCGGAAGAGGAATGTCCTTAGGCTCGGGGTGAGAGGGGCTGCTTCTGAGCTTCCATGGTCGAGTTCAGGGCAGGTATGTCTTTGGGTCGGGACTGCCTGCGTTTGGCATCTATTCCTGGACGTTCGGCCTGTTTGGACTGGAAGGCTGCTGTGGCCGAGCCCAATGGCTAGGGAAGTAGTATGAGGAGGGTTCCCCGGAAGAGGAAAGTCCTTAGGCCTGGTGTGAGAGGGGCTGATACTCAGCTTCCATGGGCGCTGTCAGGGCAGGTATGTCTTTGGGTCGGGACTCCCTGCATTTGGCAGGTATTCCTGGACGTTCGGCCTGTTTGGACTGGAAGGCTGCCTCGGCCGAGCCCAATGGCTAGGGAAGTAGTATGAGGAGGATTCCCCGGGAGAGGAAAGTCCTTAGGCCTGTGGTGAGAGGGGCTGCTTCTGAGCATCCATGGGCGTTGTCAGGGCAGGTATGTCTTTGGGTCGGGACTGCCTGCGTTTGGCAGCTATTCCTGGACGTTCTGCCTGTTTGGACTGGAAGGCTGCTGCGGCCGTGCCCAATGGCTAAGAAAGTAGTATGAGGAGGGTTCCCCGGAAGAATTAAGTCCTTAGGCCCCGGGTTAGAGGGGATGCTTCTGAGCTTCCATGGGTGTTGTCAGGGCAGGTATGACTTTGGGTCGGGAATGCCTTCGTTTGGCAGGTATTCCTGGAAGTTCGGCCTGTTTCTACTGCAAGGCTGCTGCCGCCGAGACCAATGGCTAGGGAAGTAGTATGAGGAGTGTTCCCCGGAAGTTGAAAGTCCTTATGCCCGGGGTGAGAGGGACTGCTTCTGAGCTTCCATGGGCGTTGTCAGGGCAGGTATGTCTTTGGGTCGGGACTGCCTGCGTTTGGCAGCTATTCCTGGACGTTCGGCCTGTTTGGACTGGAAGGCTGCTGTGGGCGAGCCCAATGGCTAGGGAAGTAGTATGAGGAGGGTTCCCCGGAAGAGGAATGTCCTTAGGCCCGGGGTGAGAGGGGCTGCTTCTGAGCTTCCATGGGCGTTGTCAGGGCAGGTATGTCTTTGGGTCGGGACTGCCTGCGTTTGGCAGCTATTCCTGGAGGTTCGGCCTGTTTGGACTGGAAGGCTGCTCCGGCCGAGCCCAATGGCTAGGGAAGTAGTATGAGGAGGGTTCCGCGGGTGAGGAAAGTCCTTAGGCCGGGGGTGAGAGGGGCTGCTTCTGAGCTTCCATGGGCGTTGTCAGGGCAGGTATGTCTTTGGGTCGGGACTGCCTGCGTTTGGCAGCTATTCCTGGACGTTCGGCCTCTTTCTACTGACTTGAAGGCTGCTGCTGCCGAGCCCAATGGCTAGGGAAGTAGTATGAGGAGGCTTCCCCGAAGAGGAAAGTCCTTAGGCCCGGGGTGAGAGGGGCTGCTTCTGAGCTTCCATGGGCGTTGTCAGGGCAGGTATGTCTTTGGGTCGGGACTCCCTGCATTTATCAGCTATTCCTGGACGTTCGGCCTGTTTGGACTGGAAGGCTGCTTCGGGCGAGCCCAATGGCTAGGGAAGTAGTATGAGGAGGGTTTCCCGGAAGAATTAAGTCCTTAGGCCTGGGGTGAGAGGGGCTGCTTCTGAGCTTCCATGGGCGTTGTCAGGGCAGGTATGTCTTTGGGTCGGGACTGCCTGCGTTTGGCAGCTATTCCTGGACGTTCGGCCTGTTTCTACTGGAAGGCTGCTGCGGCCGAGCCCAATGGCTAGGGAAGTAGTACGAGGAGGGTTCCCCGGAAGTTGAAGGTCCTTATGCCCGGGTTGATGGGGCTGCTTCTGAGCTTCCATGGGCGTTGTCAGGGCAGGTATGTCTTTGGGTCGGGACAGCATGCGTTTGTCAGCTATTCCTGGACGTTCGGCCTGTTTCTACTGCAAGGCTGCTGCGACCGAGCCCAATGGCTAGGGTAGTAGTATGAGGAGGGTTCCCCGGAAGAGTTAAGTCCTTAGGCGCTGGGTGAGAGGGGCTGCTTCTGAGCTTCCATGGGCGTTGTCAGGGCAGGTATGTCTTTGGGTCGGGACTGCCTGCGTTTGGCAGCTATTCCTGGACGTTCGGCCTGTTTGGTCTGGAAGGCTGCTGCGGCCGAGCCCAATGGTTAGGGAAGTAGTATGAGGAGGGTTCCCCGGAAGAGTTAAGTCCTTAGGCGCTGGGTTAGAGGGGCTGCTTCTGAGCTTCCATGGTCGTTGTCAGGGCAGGTATGTCTTTGGGTCGGGACTGCCTGCGTTTGGCAGCTATTCCTGGACGTTCGGCCTGATTCTACTGCAAGAATGCTGAGGCCGACATCAATGGCTAGGGAAGTAGTATGAGGAGGGTTCCCCGTAAGAGGAAAGACCTTAGGCCCGGGGTGAGAGGGGCTGCTTCTGAGTTTCCATGGGCGTTGTCAGGGCAGTTATATCTTTGGGTCGGGACTCCCTGCGTTTGGCAGCTATTCCTGGACGTTCGGCCTGTTTGGACTGGAAGGCTGCTGCGGCCGAGCCCAATGGCTAGGGAAGTAGTATGAGGAGGATTCCCCGGGAGAGGAAAGTCCTTAGGCCTGGGGTGAGAGGGGCTGCTTCTGAGATTCCATGGGCGTTGTCAGGGCAGGTATGTCTTTGGGTCGGGACTCCCTGCGTTTGGCAGCCATTCCTGGACGTTCGGCCTGTTTGGACTGGAAGGCTGCTGCGGCCGAGCCCAATGGTAGGGAAGTAGTATGAGGAGTGTTCCCCGGAAGTTGAAAGTCCCTATGCCCGGGGTGAGAGGGGCTGCTTCTGAGCTTCCATGGGTGTTGTCAGGGCAGGTATGTCTTTGGGTCGGGACTGCCTGCGTTTGGCACGTATTCCTGGACGTTCGGCCTCTTTGGACTGGAAGGCTGCTGCGGCTGAGCCCAATGGCTAGGGAAGTAGTATGAGGAGGGTTCCGCGGAAGAGGAATGTCCTTAGGCCCGGGGTGAGAGGGGCTGCTTCTGAGCTTCCATGGGCGTTGTCAGGGCAGGTATGTCTTTGGGTCGGGACTGTCTGCGTTTGGCAGCTATTCCTGGACGTTCGGCCTGTTTGGACTGGAAGGATGCTGCGGGCGAGCCCAATGGCTAGGGAAGTAGTATGAGGAGTGTTCCCCGGAAGAGGAAACTCCTTAGGCCCCGGTGAGAGGGGCTGCTTCTGAGCTTCCATGGGCGTTGTCAGGGCAGGTATGTCTTTGGGTCGGGACTGCCTGCGTTTGGAAGCTATTCCTGGACGTTCGGACTGTTTCTCCTCAAGGCTGCTGCGGCCGAGCCCAATGGCTAGGGAAGTAGTATGAGGAGGGTTCCCCGGAAGTTGAAAGTCCCTATGCCCGGGGTGAGAGGGGCTGCTTCTGAGCTTCCATGGGTGTTGTCAGGGCAGGTATGTCTTTGGGTCGGGACTGCCTGCGTTTGGCACGTATTCCTGGACGTTCGGCCTTTTTGGACTGGAAGGCTGCTGCGGCCGAGCCCAATGGCTAGGGAAGTAGTATGAGGAGGGTTCCCCGGAAGAGGAAAGTCCTTAGGCCTGGCGTGAGAGGGGCTGCTTCTGAGCTTCCATGGGCGTTGTCAGGGCAGGTATGTCTTTGGGTCGGGACTGCCTGCGTTTGGCAGCTATTCCTGGACGTTCGGCCTGTTTGGACTGGAAGGCTGCTGCTGGCGAGCCCAATGGCTAGGGAAGTAGTATGAGGAGGGTTCCCCGGAAGTTGAAAGTCCTTATGCCCGGGGTGAGAGGGGCTGCTTCTGAGCTTCCATGGGCGTTGTCAGGGCAGGTATGTCATTGGGTCGGGACTGCCTGCGTTTGGCAGCCATTCCTGGACGTTCGGCCTGTTTGGACTGGAAGGCTGCTGCGGGCGAGCCCAATGGCTAGGGAAGTAGTATGAGGAGGTTTCCCCGGAAGAATTAAGTCCTTAGGCGCTGGGTTAGAGGGGCTGGTTCTGAGCTTCCATGGGCGTTATCAGGGCAGGTATTTCTTTGGGTCGGGACTGCCTGCGTTTGTCAGCTATTCCTGGATGTTCGGCCTGTTTGGATTGGAAGGCTGCTGCGGCTGAGCCCAATGGCTACGGAAGTAGTATGAGGAGGGTTCCCCGGGTGAGGAAAGTCCTTATGCCCGGGGTGAGAGGGGCTGCTACTGAGCTTCCATGGGCGTTGTCAGGGCAGGTATGTCTTTGGGTCGGGACTGCCTGCGTTTGGCAGCTATTCCTGGACGTTCGGCCTGTTTACTGGAAGGCTGCTCCGGCCGAGCCCAATGGCTAGGGAAGTAGTATGAGGAGGCTTCCCCGAAGAGGAAAGTCCTTAGGCCCGGGGTGAGAGGGGCTGCTTCTGAGCTTCCATGGGCGTTGTCAGGGCAGGTATGTCTTTGGGTCGGGACTCCCTGCATTTATCAGCTATTCCTGGACGTTCGGCCTGTTTGGACTGGAAGGCTGCTTCGGGCGAGCCCAATGGCTAGGGAAGTAGTATGAGGAGGGTTTCCCGGAAGAATTAAGTCCTTAGGCCTGGGGTGAGAGGGGCTGCTTCTGAGCTTCCATGGGCGTTGTCAGGGCAGGTATGTCTTTGGGTCGGGACTGCCTGCGTTTGGCAGCTATTCCTGGACGTTCGGCCTGTTTCTACTGGAAGGCTGCTGCGGCCGAGCCCAATGGCTAGGGAAGTAGTACGAGGAGGGTTCCCCGGAAGTTGAAGGTCCTTATGCCCGGGTTGATGGGGCTGCTTCTGAGCTTCCATGGGCGTTGTCAGGGCAGGTATGTCTTTGGGTGGGGACAGCATGTGTTTGTCAGCTATTCCTGGACGTTCGGCCTGTTTCTACTGCAAGGCTGCTGCGGCCGAGCCCAATGGCTAGGGTAGTAGTATGAGGAGGGTTCCCCGGAAGAGTTAAGTCCTTAGGCGCTGGGTGAGAGGGGCTGCTTCTGAGCTTCCATGGGCGTTGTCAGGGCAGGTATGTCTTTGGGTCGGGACTGCCTGCGTTTGGCAGCTATTCCTGGACGTTCGGCCTGTTTGGTCTGGAAGGCTGCTGCGGCCGAGCCCAATGGTTAGGGAAGTAGTATGAGGAGTGTTCCCCGGAAGAGGAAAGTCCTTATGCCCGGGGTGAGAGGGGCTGCTTCTGAGCTTCCATGGGCGTTGTCAGGGCAGGTATGTCTTTGGGTCGGGACTGCCTGCGTTTGGCAGGTATTCCTGGACGTTCGGACTGTTTCTCCTGCAAGGCTGCTGCGGCCGAGCCCAATGGCTAGGGAAGTAGTATGAGGAGGGTTCCCCGGAAGTTGAAAGTCCCTATGCCCGGGGTGAGAGGGGCTGCTTCTGAGCTTCCATGGGTGTTGTCAGGGCAGGTATGTCTTTGGGTCGGGACTGCCTGCGTTTGGCACGTATTCCTGGACGTTCGGCCTCTTTGGACTGGAAGGCTGCTGCGGCTGAGCCCAATGGCTAGGGAAGTAGTATGAGGAGGGTTCCCCGCAAGAGGAATGTCCTTAGGCCCGGGGTGAGAGGGGCTGCTTCTGAGCTTCCATGGGCGTTGTCAGGGCAGGTATGTCTTTGGGTCGGGACTGTCTGCGTTTGGCAGCTATTCCTGGACGTTCGGCCTGTTTGGACTGGAAGGATGCTGCGGGCGAGCCCAATGGCTAGGGAAGTAGTATGAGGAGTGTTCCCCGGAAGAGGAAACTCCTTAGGCCCCGGTGAGAGGGGCTGCTTCTGAGCTTCCATGGGCGTTGTCAGGGCAGGTATGTCTTTGGGTCGGGACTGCCTGCGTTTGGCAGGTATTCCTGGACGTTCGGACTGTTTCTCCTCAAGGCTGCTGCGGCCGAGCCCAATGGCTAGGGAAGTAGTATGAGGAGGGTTCCCCGGAAGTTGAAAGTCCCTATGCCCGGGGTGAGAGGGGCTGCTTCTGAGCTTCCATGGGTGTTGTCAGGGCAGGTATGTCTTTGGGTCGGGACTGCCTGCGTTTGGCACGTATTCCTCGACGTTCGGCCTTTTGGACTGGAAGGCTGCTGCGGCCGAGCCCAATGGCTAGGGAAGTAGTATGAGGAGGGTTCCCCGGAAGAGGAAAGTCCTTAGGCCTGGGGTGAGAGAGGCTGCTTCTGAGCTTCCATGGGCGTTGTCAGGGCAGGTATGTCTTTGGGTCGGGACTGCCTGCGTTTGGCAGCTATTCCTGGACGTTCGGCCTGTTTGGACTGGAAGGCTGCTGCTGGCGAGCCCAATGGCTAGGGAAGTAGTATGAGGAGGGTTCCCCGGAAGTTGAAAGTCCTTATGCCCGGGGTGAGAGGGGCTGCTTCTGAGCTTCCATGGGCGTTGTCAGGGCAGGTATGTCATTGGGTCGGGACTGCCTGCGTTTGGCAGCCATTCCTGGACGTTCGGCCTGTTTGGACTGGAAGGCTGCTGCGGGCGAGCCCAATGGCTAGGGAAGTAGTATGAGGAGGTTTCCCCGGAAGAATTAAGTCCTTAGGCGCTGGGTTAGAGGGGCTGGTTCTGAGCTTCCATGGGCGTTATCAGGGCAGGTATTTCTTTGGGTCGGGACTGCCTGCGTTTGTCAGCTATTCCTGGATGTTCGGCCTGTTTGGATTGGAAGGCTGCTGCGGCTGAGCCCAATGGCTACGGAAGTAGTATGAGGAGGGTTCCCCGGGTGAGGAAAGTCCTTATGCCCGGGGTGAGAGGGGCTGCTACTGAGCTTCCATGGGCGTTGTCAGGGCAGGTATGTCTTTGGGTCGGGACTGCCTGCGTTTGGCAGCTATTCCTGGACGTTCGGCCTGTTTACTGGAAGGCTGCTCCGGCCGAGCCCAATGGCTAGGGAAGTAGTATGAGGAGGCTTCCCCGAAGAGGAAAGTCCTTAGGCCCGGGGTGAGAGGGGCTGCTTCTGAGCTTCCATGGGCGTTGTCAGGGCAGGTATGTCTTTGGGTCGGGACTCCCTGCATTTATCAGCTATTCCTGGACGTTCGGCCTGTTTGGACTGGAAGGCTGCTTCGGGCGAGCCCAATGGCTAGGGAAGTAGTATGAGGAGGGTTTCCCGGAAGAATTAAGTCCTTAGGCCTGGGGTGAGAGGGGCTGCTTCTGAGCTTCCATGGGCGTTGTCAGGGCAGGTATGTCTTTGGGTCGGGACTGCCTGCGTTTGGCAGCTATTCCTGGACGTTCGGCCTGTTTCTACTGGAAGGCTGCTGCGGCCGAGCCCAATGGCTAGGGAAGTAGTATGAGGGTGGTTCCCCGGAAGTTGAAGGTCCTTATGCCCGGGATGATGGGGCTGCTTCTGAGCTTCCATGGGCGTTGTCAGGGCATGTATGTCTTTGGGTCGGGACTCCCAGCATGTGTTTGTCAGCTATTCCTGGACGTTCGGCCTGTTTCTACTGCAAGGCTGCTGCGGCCGAGCCCAATGGCTAGGGTAGTAGTATGAGGAGGGTTCCCCGGAAGAGTTAAGTCCTTAGGCGCTGGGTGAGAGGGGCTGCTTCTGAGCTTCCATGGGCGTTGTCAGGGCAGGTATGTCTTTGGGTCGGGACTGCCTGCGTTTGGCAGCTATTCCTGGACGTTCGGCCTGTTTGGTCTGGAAGGCTGCTGCGGCCGAGCCCAATGGTTAGGGAAGTAGTATGAGGAGGGTTCCCCGGAAGAGTTAAGTCCTTAGGCGCTGGGTTAGAGGGGCTGCTTCTGAGCTTCCATGGTCGTTGTCAGGGCAGGTATGTCTTTGGGTCGGGACTGCCTGCGTTTGGCAGCTATTCCTGGACGTTCGGCCTGATTCTACTGCAAGAATGCTGAGGCCGACACCAATGGCTAGGGAAGTAGTATGAGGAGGGTTCCCCGGAAGAGGAATGTCCTTATGCCCGGGGTGAGAGGGGCTGCTTCTGAGCTTCCATGGGCGTTGTCAGGGCAGGTATGTCTTTGGGTCGGGACTGCCTGCATTTGGAAGCTATTCCTGGATGTTTGGCCTGTTTGGACTGGAAGGCTGCTGCGGCCGAGAACAATGGCTAGGGAAGTAGTATGAGGAGGGTTCCCCGGAAGTTGAAGGTCCTTATGCCCGGGGTGAGAGGGGCTGCTTCTGAGCTTCCATGGGCGTTGTCAGGGCAGGTATGTCTTTGGGTCGGGACAGCATGCGTTTGTCAGCTATTCCTGGACGTTCGGCCTGTTTCTTCTGCAAGGCTGCTGCGGCCGAGCCCAATGGCTAGGGATGTAGTATGAGGAGGGTTCCCCGTAAGAGGAAAGACCTTAGGCCCGGGGTGAGAGGGGCTGCTTCTGAGTTTCCATGGGCGTTGTCAGGGCAGTTATATCTTTGGGTCGGGACTCCCTGCGTTTGGCAGCTATTCCTGGACGTTCGGCCTGTTTGGACTGGAAGGCTGCTGCGGCCGAGCCCAATGGCTAGGGAAGTAGTATGAGGAGGATTCCCCGGGAGAGGAAAGTCCTTAGGCCTGGGGTGAGAGGGGCTGCTTCTGAGATTCCATGGGCGTTGTCAGGGCAGGTATGTCTTTGGGTCGGGACTCCCTGCGTTTGGCAGCCATTCCTGGACGTTCGGCCTGTTTGGACTGGAAGGCTGCTGCGGCCGAGCCCAATGGTAGGGAAGTAGTATGAGGAGTGTTCCCCGGAAGAGGAAAGTCCTTATGCCCGGGGTGAGAGGGGCTGCTTCTGAGCTTCCATGGGCTTTGTCAGGGCAGGTATGTCTTTGGGTCGTGACTGCCTGCGTTTGGCAGGTATTCCTGGACGTTCGGACTGTTTCTCCTGCAAGGCTGCTGCGGCCGAGCCCAATGGCTAGGGAAGTAGTATGAGGAGGGTTCCCCGGAAGTTGAAAGTCCCTATGCCCGGGGTGAGAGGGGCTGCTTCTGAGCTTCCATGGGTGTTGTCAGGGCAGGTATGTCTTTGGGTCGGGACTGCCTGCGTTTGGCACGTATTCCTGGACGTTCGGCCTGTTTGGACTGGAAGGCTGCTGCGGCTGAGCCCAATGGCTAGGGAAGTAGTATGAGGAGGGTTCCCCGCAGAGAGGAATGTCCTTAGGCCCGGGGTGAGAGGGGCTGCTTCTGAGCTTCCATGGGCGTTGTCAGGGCAGGTATGTCTTTGGGTCGGGACTGTCTGCGTTTGGCAGCTATTCCTGGACGTTCGGCCTGTTTGGACTGGAAGGATGCTGCGGGCGAGCCCAATGGCTAGGGAAGTAGTATGAGGAGTGTTCCCCGGAAGAGGAAACTCCTTAGGCCCCGGTGAGAGGGGCTGCTTCTGAGCTTCCATGGGCGTTGTCAGGGCAGGTATGTCTTTGGGTCGGGACTGCCTGCGTTTGGCAGGTATTCCTGGACGTTCGGACTGTTTCTCCTCAAGGCTGCTGCGGCCGAGCCCAATGGCTAGGGAAGTAGTATGAGGAGGGTTCCCCGGAAGTTGAAAGTCCCTATGCCCGGGGTGAGAGGGGCTGCTTCTGAGCTTCCATGGGTGTTGTCAGGGCAGGTATGTCTTTGGGTCGGGACTGCCTGCGTTTGGCACGTATTCCTGGACGTTCGGCCTTTTTGGACTGGAAGGCTGCTTCGGCCGAGCCCAATGGCTAGGGAAGTAGTATGAGGAGGGTTCCCCGGAAGAGGAAAGTCCTTAGGCCTGGGGTGAGAGAGGCTGCTTCTGAGCTTCCATGGGCGTTGTCAGGGCAGGTATGTCTTTGGGTCGGGACTGCCTGCGTTTGGCAGCTATTCCTGGACGTTCGGCCTGTTTGGACTGGAAGGCTGCTGCTGGCGAGCCCAATGGCTAGGGAAGTAGTATGAGGAGGGTTCCCCGGAAGTTGAAAGTCCTTATGCCCGGGGTGAGAGGGGCTGCTTCTGAGCTTCCATGGGCGTTGTCAGGGCAGGTATGTCATTGGGTCGGGACTGCCTGCGTTTGGCAGCCATTCCTGGACGTTCGGCCTGTTTGGACTGGAAGGCTGCTGCGGGCGAGCCCAATGGTTAGGGAAGTAGTATGAGGAGGTTTCCCCGGAAGAATTAAGTCCTTAGGCGCTGGGTTAGAGGGGCTGGTTCTGAGCTTCCATGGGCGTTATCAGGGCAGGTATTTCTTTGGGTCGGGACTGCCTGCGTTTGTCAGCTATTCCTGGATGTTCGGCCTGTTTGGATTGGAAGGCTGCTGCGGCTGAGCCCAATGGCTACGGAAGTAGTATGAGGAGGGTTCCCCGGGTGAGGAAAGTCCTTATGCCCGGGGTGAGAGGGGCTGCTACTGAGCTTCCATGGGCGTTGTCAGGGCAGGTATGTCTTTGGGTCGGGACTGCCTGCGTTTGGCAGCTATTCCTGGACGTTCGGCCTGTTTACTGGAAGGCTGCTCCGGCTGAACCCAATGGTTAGGGAAGTAGTATGAGGAGGGTTCCCCGGAAGAGGAAAGTCCTTAGGCCTGGTGTGAGAGGGGCTGCTTCTGAGCTTCCATGGGCGCTGTCAGGGCAGGTATGTCTTTGGGTCGGGACTGCTTGCGTTTGGCAGCCATTCCTGGACGTTCGGCCTGTTGGGACTGGAAGGCTGCTGCGGCCGAGCCCAATGGCTAGGGAAGTAGTATGAGGAGGGTTCCCCGGAAGTTGAAAGTCCTTATGCCCGGGGTGAGAGGGGCTGCTTCTCAGCTTCCATGGGCGTTGTCAGGGCAGGTATGTCATTGGGTCGGGACTGCCTGCGTTTGGCAGCCATTCCTGGACGTTCGGCCTGTTTGGACTGGAAGGCTGCTGCGGGCGAGACCAATGGCTAGGGAAGTAGTATGAGGAGGTTTCCCCGGAAGAGGAAAGTCCTTAGGCCTGGTGTGAGAGGGGCTGCTTCTGAGCTTCCATGGGCGTTGTCAGGGCAGGTATGTCTTTGGGTCGGGACTGCCTGCGTTTGGGAGGTATTCCTGGACGTTCGACCTGTTTGGACTGGAAGGCTGCTGCGGCCGAGCCCAATGGCTAGGGAAGTAGTTTGAGGAGTGTTCCCCGGAAGAGGAAAGACCTTAGGCGCTGGGTTGAAGGGGCTGCTTCTGAGCTTCCATGGGCGTTGTCAGGGCAGGTATGTCTTTGGGTCGGGACTGCCTGCGTTTGGCAGCTATTCCTGGACGTTTGGCCTGTTTCTACTGCAAGGCTGCTGCGGCCGAGACCAATGGCTAGGGAAGTAGTATGAGGAGGGTGCCCCGGGTGAGGAAAGTCCTTAGGCCTGGTGTGAGAGGGGCTGATACTGAGCTTCCATGGGCGTTGTCAGGGCAGGTATGTCTTTGGGTCGGGACTCCCTGCATTTAGCAGGTATTCCTGGACGTTCGGCCTGTTGGGACTGGAAGGCTGCCTCGGCCGAGCCCAATGGCTAGGGAAGTAGTATGAGGAGGATTCCCCGGGAGAAGAAAGTCCTTAGGCCCGGGGTGAGAGGGGCTGTTTCTGAGCTTCCATGGGCGTTGTCAGGGCAGGTATGCCTTTGGGTCGGGACTGCTTGCGTTTGGCAGCCATTCCTGGACGTTCTGCCTGTTTGGACTGGAAGGCTGCTGCGGCCGTGACCAATGGCTAGGGAAGTAGTATGTGGAGGGTTCCCCGGAAGAGGAATGTCCTTAGGCCTGGGGTGAGAGAGGCTGCTTCTGAGCTTCCATGGGCGTTGTCAGGGCAGTTATGTCTTTGGGTCGGGACTGCCTTCGTTTGGCAGCTATTCCTGGACGTTTGACCTGTTTGGACTGGAAGGCTGCTGCGGCCGAGCCCAATGCCTAGCGAAGTAGTTTGAGGAGGGTTCCCCGGAAGAATTAAGTCCTTAGGCCCGGGGTTAGAGGGGATGCTTCTGAGCTTCCATGGGCGTTGTCAGGTCAGGTATGTCTTTCGGTCGGGACTGCCTGCGTTTGGCAGCTATTCCTGGACTTTCGGCCTGTTTGGACTGGAAGGCTGCTGCTGGCGAGCCCAATGGCTAGGGAAGTAGTATGAGGAGGGTTCCCCGGAAGAGGAAAGTCCTTAGGCCTGGGGTGAGAGAGGCTGCTTCTGAGCTTCCATGGGCGTTGTCAGGGCAGGTATGTCTTTGGGTCGGGACTGCCTGCGTTTGGCAGCTATTCCTGGACGTTCGGCCTGTTTGGACTGGAAGGCTGCTGCTGGCGAGCCCAAAGGCTAGGGAAGTAGTATGAGGAGGGTTCCCCGGAAGTTGAAAGTCCTTATGCCCGGGGTGAGAGGGGCTGCTTCTGAGCTTCCATGGGCGTTGTCAGGGCAGGTATGTCATTGGGTCGGGACTGCCTGCGTTTGGCAGCCATTCCTGGACGTTCGGCCTGTTTGGACTGGAAGGCTGCTGCGGGCGAGCCCAATGGCTAGGGAAGTAGTATGAGGAGGTTTCCCCGGAAGAATTAAGTCCTTAGGCGCTGGGTTAGAGGGGCTGGTTCTGAGCTTCCATGGGCGTTATCAGGGCAGGTATTTCTTTGGGTCGGGACTGCCTGCGTTTGTCAGCTATTCCTGGATGTTCGGCCTGTTTGGATTGGAAGGCTGCTGCGGCTGAGCCCAATGGCTACGGAAGTAGTATGAGGAGGGTTCCCCGGGTGAGGAAAGTCCTTATGCCCGGGGTGAGAGGGGCTGCTACTGAGCTTCCATGGGCGTTGTCAGGGCAGGTATGTCTTTGGGTCGGGACTGCCTGCGTTTGGCAGCTATTCCTGGACGTTCGGCCTGTTTACTGGAAGGCTGCTCCGGCTGAACCCAATGGTTAGGGAAGTAGTATGAGGAGGGTTCCCCGGAAGAGGAAAGTCCTTAGGCCTGGTGTGAGAGGGGCTGCTTCTGAGCTTCCATGGGCGTTGTCAGGGCAGGTATGTCTTTGGGTCGGGACTGCTTGCGTTTGGCAGCCATTCCTGGACGTTCGGCCTGTTGGGACTGGAAGGCTGCTGCGGCCGAGCCCAATGGCTAGGGAAGTAGTATGAGGAGGGTTCCCCGGAAGTTGAAAGTCCTTATGCCCGGGGTGAGAGGGGCTGCTTCTCAGCTTCCATGGGCGTTGTCAGGGCAGGTATGTCATTGGGTCGGGACTGCCTGCGTTTGGCAGCCATTCCTGGACGTTCGGCCTGTTTGGACTGGAAGGCTGCTGCGGGCGAGACCAATGGCTAGGGAAGTAGTATGAGGAGGTTTCCCCGGAAGAGGAAAGTCCTAAGGCCTGGGGTGAGAGGGGCTGCTTCTGAGCTTCCATGGACGTTGTCAGGGCAGGTATGTCTTTGGGTCGGGACTGCCTGCGTTTGGGAGGTATTCCTGGACGTTCGACCTGTTTGGACTGGAAGGCTGCTGCGGCCGAGCCCAATGGCTAGGGAAGTAGTTTGAGGAGTGTTCCCCGGAAGAGGAAAGACCTTAGGCGCTGGGTTAGAGGGGCTGCTTCTGAGCTTCCATGGGCGTTGTCAGGGCAGGTATGTCTTTGGGTCGGGACTGCCTGCGTTTGGCAGCTATTCCTGGACGTTTGGCCTGTTTCTACTGCAAGGCTGCTGCGGCCGAGACCAATGGCTAGGGAAGTAGTATGAGGAGGGTGCCCCGGGTGAGGAAAGTCCTTAGGCCTGGTGTGAGAGGGGCTGATACTGAGCTTCCATGGGCGTTGTCAGGGCAGGTATGTCTTTGGGTCGGGACTGCCTGCATTTGGCAGCTATTCCTGGACGTTCGGCCTGTTGGGACTGGAAGGCTGCCTCGGCCGAGCCCAATGGCTAGGGAAGTAGTATGAGGAGGATTCCCCGGGAGAAGAAAGTCCTTAGGCCCGGGGTGAGAGGGGCTGTTTCTGAGCTTCCATGGGCGTTGTCAGGGCAGGTACGTCTTTGGGTCGGGACTGCCTGCGTTTGGCAGCCATTCCTGGACGTTCTGCCTGTTTGGACTGGAAGGCTGCTGCGGCCGTGACCAATGGCTAGGGAAGTAGTATGTGGAGGGTTCCCCGGAAGAGGAATGTCCTTAGGCCTGGGGTGAGAGAGGCTGCTTCTGAGCTTCCATGGGCGTTGTCAGGGCAGTTATGTCTTTGGGTCGGGACTGCCTTCGTTTGGCAGATATTCCTGGACGTTTGGCCTGTTTGGACTGGAAGGCTGCTGCGGCCGAGCCCAATGCCTAGCGAAGTACTTTGAGGAGGGTTCCCCGGAAGAATTAAGTCCTTAACCCCGGGGTTACAGGGGATGCTTCTGAGCTTCCATGGGCGTTGTCAGGTCAGGTATGTCTTTCGGTCGGGACTGCCTGCGTTTGGCAGCTATTCCTGGACTTTCGGCCTGTTTGGACTGGAAGGCTGCTGCTGGCGAGCCCAATGGCTAGGGAAGTAGTATGAGGAGGGTTCCCCGGAAGTTGAAAGTCCTTATGCCCGGGGTGAGAGGGGCTGCTTCTGAGCTTCCATGGGCGTTGTCAGGGCAGGTATGTCTTTGGGTCGGGACTGCCTGCGTTTGGCAGCTATTCCTGGATGTTCGGCCTGTTTGGATTGGAAGGCTGCTGCGGCTGAGCCCAATGGCTAGGGAAGTAGTATGAGGAGGGTTCCCCGGGTGAGGAAAGTCCTTAGGCGCTGGGTGAGAGGGGCTGCTTCTGAGCTTCCATGGGCGTTGTCAGGGCAGGTATGTCTTTGGGTCGGGACTGCCTGCGCTTGCAAGGTATTCCTGGACGTTCGGCATGTTTGGACTGGAAGGCTGCTGCTGGCGAGCCCAATGGCTAGGGAAGTAGTATGAGGAGGTTTCCCAGGAAGAGGAAAGTCCTTAGCCCCTGGGTGAGAGGGCCTGCTTCTGAGCTTCCATGGGCGTTGTCAGGGCAGGTATGTCTTTGGGTCGGGACTGCCTGCGTTTGGCAGCTATTCCTGGACGTTCGGCCTGTTTGGACTGGAAGGCTGCTGCGGCCGAGCCCAGTGGCTAGGGAAGTAGTATGAGGAGGGTTCCCGGGAAGAGGAAACTCCTTAGGCCCCGGTGAGAGGGGCTGCTTCTGAGCTTCCATGGGCGTTGTCAGGGCAGGTATGGCTTTGGGTCGGGACTGCCTGCGTTTGGCAGGTATTCCTGGACGTTCGGCCTGTTTGGAATGGAAGGCTGCTGCGGCCGAGCCCAATGGCTAGCGAAGTAGTTTGAGGAGGGTTCCCCAGAAGAGGAAAGACCTTAGGCGCTGGGTTAGAGGGGCTGCTTCTGAGCTTCCATGGGCGTTGCCAGGGCAGGTATGTCTTTGGGTCGGGACTGCCTGCGTTTGGCAGCTATTCCTGGACGGTCGGCCTGTTTGGACTGGAAGGCTGCTGCGGCCGAGCCCAATGGCTAGGGAAGTAGTATGAGGAGGGTTCCCCGGAAGAGGAAAGTCCTTAGGCCTGGTGTGAGAGCGGCTGCTTCTGAGCTTCCATGGGCGTTGTCAGGGCAGGTATGTCTTTGGGTCGGGACTGCCTGCGTTTGGCAGCTATTCCTGGACGTTCGGCCTGTTTGGACTGGAAGGCTGCTGCGGCCGAGCCCAATGACTAGGGAAGTAGTATGAGGAGGGTTCCCCGGAAGAGGAAAGTCCTTAGGCCCGGGGTGAGAGGGGCTGCTTCTGAGCTTCAATGGGCGTTGTCAGGGCAGGTATGTCTTTGGGTCGGGACTGCCTGCGTTTGGCAGCTATTCCTGGACGTTCGGCCTGTTTGGACTGGAAGGCTGCTGCGGCCGAGCCCAATGGCTAGGTAAGTAGTATGAGGAGGGTTCCCCGGGTGAGGAAAGTCCTTAGGCCCGGGGTGAGAGGGGCTGCTTCTGAGCTTCCATGGGCGTTGTCAGGGCAGTTATGTCTTTGGGTCGGGACTGCCCGCGTTTGGCAGCTATTCCTGGACGTTTGGCCTGTTTGGACTGGAAGGCTGCTGCGGCCGAGCCCAATGGCTAGGGAAGTAGTTTGAGGAGGGTTCCCCAGAAGAGGAAAGACCTTAGGCGCTGGGTGAGAGGGGCTGCTTCTGAGCTTCCATGGGCGTTGTCAGGGCAGGTATGTCTTTGGGTCGGGACTGCCTGCGTTTGGCAGCTATTCCTGGACGTTCGGCCTGTTTCTACTGCAAGGCTGCTGAGGCCGAGACCAATGGCTAGGGAAGTAGTTTGAGGAGGTTTCCCCGGAAGAGGAATGTCCTTAGGCCCGGGGTGAGAGGGGCTGCTTCTGAGCTTCCATGGGCGTTGTCAGGGCAGGTATGTCTTTGGGTCGGGACTGCCTGCGTTTGGCAGCTATTCCTGGACGTTCGGCCTGTTTGGACTGGAAGGCTGCTGCTGGCGAGCCCAATGGCTAGGGAAGTAGTATGAGGAGGTTTCCCCGGAAGTTGAAAGTCCTTATGCCCGGGGTGAGAGGGCCTGCTTCTGAGCTTCCATGGGCGTTGTTAGGGCAGGTATGTCTTTGGGTCGGGACTGCCTGCGTTTGGCAGATATTCCTGGACGTTCGGCCTGTTTGGACTGGAAGGCTGCTGCGGCCGAGCCCAATGGCTAGGGAAGTAGTATGAGGAGGTTTCCCCGGAAGAGGAAAGTCCTTAGGCCCGGGGTGAGAGGGGCTCCTTCTGAGCTTCCATGGGCGTTGTCAGGGCAGGTATATCTTTGGGTCGGGACTGCCTGCGTTTCGCAGCTATTCCTGGACGTTTGGCGTGTTTGGACTGGAAGGCTGCTGCGGGCGAGCCCAATGGCTAGGGAAGTAGTATGAGGAGGGTTCCCCGGAAGAGGAATGTCCTTAGGCGCTGGGTGAGAGGGGATGCTTCTGAGCTTCCATGGGCGTTGTCAGGGCAGGTATGTCTTTGGGTCGGGACTGCGTGCGTTTGTCAGCTATTCCTGGAGGTTCGGCCTCTTTACTGGAAGGCTGCTCCGGCCGAGCCCAATGGCTAGGGAAGTAGTATGAGGAGGGTTCCGCGGAAGAGGAAAGTCCTTAGGCCTGGTGTGAGAGGGGCTGATACTGAGCTTCCATGGGCGTTGTCGGGGCAGGTATGTCTTTGGGTCGGGAGTGCGTGCGTTTGTCAGGTATTCCTGGACGTTCGGCCTGTTGGGACTGGAAGGCTGCCTCGGCCGAGCCCAATGGCTAGGGAAGTAGTATGAGGAGGATTCCCCGGAAGAGGAAAGTCCTTAGGCCTGGGTTGAGAGGGGCTGCTTCTGAGCTTCCATGGGCGTTGTCAGGGCAGGTATGTCTTTGGGTCTGGACTGCCTGCATTTAGCAGGTATTCCTGGACGTTCGGCCTGTTGGGACTGGAAGGCTGCCTCGGCCGAGCCCAATGGCTAGGGAAGTAGTATGAGGAGGGTTCCCCGGGAGAGGAAAGTCCTTAGGCGCGGGTTGAGAGGGGCTGCTTCTGAGCTTCCATGGGCGTTGTCAGGGCAGGTATGTCTTTGGGTCGGGACTGCCTGCGTTTGGCAGCTATTCCTGGACGTTCGGCCTGTTTGGACTGGAAGGCTGCTGCGGCCGAGCCCAATGGCTAGGGAAGTAGTATGAGGAGGGTGCCCCGGGTGAGGAAAGACCATAGGTCCTGGGTGAGAGGGGCTGCTTCTGAGCTTCCATAGGCGTTGTCAGGGCAGGTATGTCTTTGGGTCGGGACTGCCTTCGTTTGGCAGGTATTCCTGGACGTTCGGCCTGTTTGGACTGGAAGGCTGCTTCGGCCGAGCCCAATGGCTAGGGAATTAGTATGAGGAGGGTTCCCCGGAAGAGGAAAGTCCTTAGGCCCGGGGTGAGAGGGGCTGCTTCTGAGCTTCCATGGGCGTTGTCAGGGCAGGTATGTCTTTGGGTCGGGACTGCGTGCATTTGTCATCTATTCTTGGACATTTGGCCTGTTTGGACTGGAAGGCTTCTCCCGCCGAGACCTATGGCTAGGGAAGTAGTATGAGGAGTTTTCCCTGGAAGAAGAAAGACCTGAGGCGCTGCGTGAGAGGGGCTGCTTCTGAGCTTCCATCGGCGTTGTCAGTGCAGGTATGTCTTTGGGTCGGGACTGCCTGCGTTTGGCAGCTATTCCTGGACTTTCGGCCTGTTTGGACTGGAAGGATGCTGCGGCCGAGACCAATGGCTAGGGAAGTAGTATGAGGAGGGTTCCCCGGAAGAGGAAAGTCCTTAGGCCCGGGGTGGGAGGGGCTGATTCTGAGGTTCCATGGGCGTTGTCAGGGCAGGTATATCTTTGGGTCGGGACTGCCTGCGTTTGGCAGCTATTCCTGGACGTTCGGCCTCTTTGGACTGCAAGGTTGCTGCGGACGAGCTCAATGGCTAGGGAAGTAGTATGAGGAGGGTTCCCCAGAAGACGAAAGACCTTAGGCGCTGTGTGAGAGGGGCTGCTTCTGAGATTCCATGGGCGTTGTCAGGGCAGGTATCTCTTT
>BSDF01000175.1:0-27909 GCA_027925045.1 Hypotaenidia okinawae
TTTAAAAACAAATTGTGGCAGTTCTTACCCAAACACACTATTGGTTTTTGGGACCTGAAAAAATTTCTGAACCTTCAGTCAAACCTGAGGGTGGAGAGGCATACACTAATGCTTTAAAAAAATGTCCAGCACCACACTAACAATCAGAAGTATTAATTAAATCCTTTAAAAGATATTGACTTAAGCATGGGAATATTTAGCCTCCTTCATCAAAAGAATAGTATTGGTTTTAAAGGATATCACTGGTCAGAAAAAAACAAACCCAACTTATAAAACCTCACAACTTTAAAATGTCAAACCTAAACAAAATCACCCAAAATATATAAAAAATAAACAAAACAAAAACCAAACGAACCCCACAAACCAATGTGGTCTAACTTGAAATTTATTTCTTACATGTTTTTACATGTTTTTACATGTAAGAAATAAATAGTCAATGTTTTTACATTGAGACTATTTTAACAGAAAACAATCAAGGTGCAACAGTAATAAGGTGTGGGATTCATGTGCTCACACAGTAATATGAGGTTGGTATAGTGATTTGTTCAGAAGGAATTAGAAAAGAAATCCCAGCCCACAGTATCTGACAAACGCCCAGTAAAATGTTTTCATCACTATTTTTCTGTAGGAACAAAACCTATTTTGACAACTCCTATATAAGGAATTTCACAGCCTCTAATATTTTGAAATGCTGAAAATATTTTAAAGTATGCAAATCTTCCAGTTTAAAAACATGACGTTACTTTTCTTTCTTCATCTAATGCTTTGTGTGATGGCATCCCATTTGTGTAACTGAGGTAAAAAATAATAGACATAAATTATGATATGCCTTTAAGAGATTTGGTAATGCTAAGAACATTTGAAAAGAATGTATCATAAGGTTTTCTGGGGGAAACATCTGTGAGGAGACTGTTGCAGAAGCTTTAGATCTCCTTAGTCACTGGTGCTTGTTAATAATTAAATGATTTTTATTTATTTATTTATTAACTCTCACTATGTACATCAATTTACAGTACAGCATAGAGCAAGCATCTCCTGGGACTTGATATACTATGATTAGGTTCACAATCCGCCCATCACATCTGCTAGAAATGCGAGATGTTTCTTTGCAGCTGAGAAATGCAGACTGTTCCACCTCTTCAGGGCAAAGAAAGAATTGTGGAACCAGCCATGAACAAACTATTTGCCAATTGTATTATTTTATCCATAGCTCCTTGAAACAGTTCAGAAACATGATTTCCTTGATGCCTTTTGGCAGAAAATCCTGGTTAATTGCCTAAGGTGGAAGAAACACATCTTAACTCTGAGATGATGGCTAAGCTACCAAGGACACTGGTGAGGCATGAGGATCCCTGTGAATTGAGCAGTCTATCAAATTTGCTGGCACAGTGATCTGGAACTTCACAAAGCCACAACAGCAATTTAGGAGTGGTGCTCTTTCCTCTTAGAAAAGAAAATAGAAAAACCCAGCTAAGAATTTATTTGGAAGTGTTCTAGGGAAGATTATACTATGCCTTATTTAAAAATAAAGCTTCTCAGATAGAGATTAGTAGTGTTCCATTTGCAGAACAGATATCCTAATTTTCTGTCTTTCTGCAATATGCCTGATTTCCAAAGCAGGCAAAAACTCACAGAATTCTGAAGGGTTCCACTTCCAATAATTTTTATTAGCCAATTTTTGCTTAATAAAGAAGAAAAGATTTCCACACATCTAAGATAGGAGGTCTAGAAATTAGGAGAAATACCTGAAGGGAGAAAAATCACATTTTGATTCAGTGTTTTCTGTCCCATGTTTTGGAAGTCCCAGACTGTGTATTATAAAGGTCTGCACCAAGCAGCTTTTAACATACATCGACATTGGTCTGTCTTGAAGTATGCATGCAATGAATGGTTTCATTACACTGAGTGTGTTCTGTCCCTTATGGATGACAGAAAATATGGCTGGTAGGTCTACATGGAGGGGGGCAATGGGGAACATTTACAGCATTGACTGATATTAACAGTTCTGGGCTCTCCTCTGTCTCCCTTGTCATACACAATTCCAAATCCACACCCAGACAATAAAAGAGAGAGACTACAACTATTAATGCTTATGGCAGCTGTTCATTCCCACTTCTCCAGTACTTTTAAAGACAGAGAAAACTGTGTCTGTTCTTACAGGTTCTCTGATTCTTCCAAGGATTTTAAACATTGACTTTAATTTTTAATGAGTTCAAATGAAGAGGTGTCACAAGTCTTCTAGGAAGAACACCAGAATGAGTAACATAGTAGATGTTGAAAGGTTATTAACTGTACTATTATAATACATGGGAACGTAAAACAATGCCCATGGCTTTACCCTTTTGAGTGCACAGACAATCGTTCCCCTACTTTCAATGCCAACGAAGACATGACATTCATGACACTGGAGCTTGCGGTTTAAGAGCTGTTAAATTTCTGTTGGTTGCCATTTGCGCTCTGTACTTTTTGTACCTTTGCTGAAGTACTTTAAATAAACCAAGAAAACAAGAGCTGAGGTTAGAAACAGGCATAGAAATTACTGAACTTGCAGCTAGCACAGAGGAAAGACTTTTTGGCTTTTCAGAAAGAAAAAAATAAAGAAGAAAGAGTGGAGAGATGAAAGAAAAACGAGAAAAAAGCAGGGGTGCAAAATCCTGGCAGACTGTGAAGGATTTCCTATTGAATCATTGACAAATTGGTAACAATTACAATTGATTTGAGTAAAAACTAGTGATTAGCATTTAAAATACAAAGCCAGGAAAACATATGACCCCAGGAAAAAAAACACTTCAGACTGGAGGAGATTTAAAAGAATGGAGAAAACAATAATTTGTCAAGGAATGAGTTAAACACTGGTTGTCCTCAGAATTGTTAAATACTCATCCGCATTAATTATCTGTAGGAAAGAAGGACTGGCAGAGGACAATTATATCTATAGTTATTCATTTTTATTTACATCCATTCTCCAAGGTTGGTTGTGTTTACTAAAGACAATGTCTTTAATTTGCTGATTAACGATATAGGAGGGTGATTGGCAATGAACACCACTGTTATAAAGCCTTTTTGAAAAAGCAGAAGATATGAAAATGATCACTGGGTATGAAATAAGGAGATGAGAGTTAATGTGATGTGTCCTGAAAGTTATAGTCACTTGTATTACTAGGACAAAATAGCAAATGGTTGCATTTTATTTCTGGTCTTCTCGTTTTCTGTCTTTGATAAGCACCATAATGAGGACAAAAATTTACAGGATCCTTGTGGTGTTGCATGGCAAGATTCTGGTGGAGAAGTGGGCCTGTAGGGCGAGGGGGGCTTCTGCGAGAAGCCTCCAGAAGCGTCTCCTAGGCCTGATGGAGTAAAATACCATATGATCCAATAAATTATATAGTTCACTACTGGTATATTGCAGGGAATGAAGACTCACTTCTCATGCTTTTAATCTATTACAATTTTTCTTGGAAGACCATTGAGGAAACAATTTTCAGATAACTTTTACACAATCACCTAATGGAAAAAAAGTTTTTTAAAGTTTTTTACAGAGTCCATATATATTAATACATCACAACTTATTTCTCCAAATCATTAGGTGATTTACAAAACTTGCTTTCCAAGCAAATACATTTTACAGAATCATAGAATAATAGAATGGATTGAGTTGGAAGGAACCTCACAGATCATTTAGTTCCAACCACCCTGCTCCATGGGCAGGGACAGCCTCCAATATACCAGGTCGTCTAAAGCCCAAAGCAATTTACATGGGCCTACCTCTCATGACTCTCTCTCCAGGAGTGTCTGGAAAAAAAAAGGAAGCAAGCAGAGTGTGTCAACAAACACTTTAAGAGGTAAAAATAACTTGCGAAGCTTGCCTGCTCTGGGTCTTTCAATATGTCCCTCCAGAAAAGAGAGAACCGTTTCTCCACAACACACTGAGGAAAAAATCTCACAGATGATGCCATCCTTGTCCAGAACTAAACATGCTTTCCAGAGTCAGTCACATTCCTAGCATGGATCCAGTAGGTTGAATATAACTCCACTGTGTGGACACCAGTCCAAGCTAACTCAAAGGAAGGAGTTAGTAAGAGTTCACTTTAACATACCCTGAAAATCCCAAGGCATCTTAGCTATACCAACAGAATCATAGATTTCATAGCAATGTGGTTGTCTCTATGCAAAATTTGTCATTTTGTTTCCAGAAAATAAGTCTGTTTTTCTTGAAATGAAGGAAAGCCCAAGGAGTAAGTGTGGGTTGTAATAACAGCACAGATCACAGGAGGCATGAGCTCATGAAGACATCTGATGAACAGTTGCTCCAATCCACACTGTGGTGGGTTGATACAGACTGGAGGCCAGGTACCCACCAAAGTCACTCTGTCACTGTCCTCCTCAGATGGACAGAGGAGAGAAAATATTACGAAGAACCCCTAAGTCAGGATAAGAACAGGAAGAGATCACTCACATGCTTTCATCATGGGCAAAACATACTCAACTCAGGAAAATGCATTTATTACTGTGAAGGATTGCATGGGATAGATGAGTGGACAGTGAGGTGGGTTGAGAATTGGCTGTTGGACCGAGCCCAGAGGGTGGTGATTCGTGGAGTGGAATCTGACTGGAGGCCTGTGACTAGTGGTGTTCCCCAGGGCTCGGTGTTGGGTCCAGTCTTGTTTAACATCTTCATTGACTACCTTGATGAGGGAATAGCATCGACCCTCAGCAAGTGCCAATGATACAAAGCTGGGAGGAGTGGCTGACACGCAGGAACACTGCGCTGCCATCCAGCGAGACCTGGACAGGCTGGAGAGCTGGGCAGAGAGAAACCAGATGAGGTTCAACAAAAGCAAGTGTAGAGTCTTGCACCTGGGAAGGAACAACCGTTTCTATCAGTACAGGCTGGGGGATGACCTGCTGGAGAGGAGCTCAGTGGAGAAGGACCTGGGGATCCTGGTGGATGACAGGTTGGCCATGAGCCAGCAGTGTGCCCTGGGGGCTAAGAGAGCCAATGGGATCCTGGGGTGCATCCGGAGGAGTGTGGTCAGCAGGTCAAAGGAGGTGATCCTCCCGCTCTACTCTGCCCTGGTCAGGCTCCACCTGGAGTATTGTGTCCAGTTCTGGGCTCCCTGGTATAAAAAAGGGACAGGGATCTCCTGGAGAGAGTCCAAAGAAGGGCTATGAAGATGATAAAGGGCCTGGAGCATCTCCCCTATGAGGAAAGGCTGAATAAGCTGGGGCTGTTCAGCCTTGAGAAGAGAAGACTAAGGGGCAACCTAATTAAAGTCTATAATTATCTTAAGCATGGGATGCAGGGGAAATCAGCCAGCCCCTTTTCAGTGGTCTGTGGAGACAGGACAAGGGGCAATGGCTGCAAGTTGGAGCACAGGAAGTTCCGCACCAACACGAGGAAGACCTTTTACCCAGTGAGGGTGACAGAGCCCTGGGACAAGCTGCCCAGAGGGGTGATGGATTGTCCTTCTCTGGAGATATTCAAGACCCATCTGGATGCCGACCTGTGCAATATGAGCTAGGGAGCTGCTTTGGCAGGGGGTTGGACCCGATGATCTCTGGAGGTCCCTTCCAACCGCTACGATTCTGTGATTCTGTGACTCTGTGTGACTGTGTCCCTCAATGGGTGTCTGCCTCAACAGATGTTTGCCTCAAAGGTTGTTTGCACCAATGGACCAGCTAATGTCTGTGCCAATGGATGTTTGTACCAGTGGTTGTCTGCCTCAACATTGCTAAAATATTACACTTCCTGATACTACTGCTATCTTGAGCGACTGCTTTCTTGACAGAACATGTCTGACCACAAAACCATACATTTCTTGATTAGATCTCAGAGAGGAGCAACACACCTCAATAAAAGAGCTGTGACAACCAGCATCAAATGGAATTCCCCACCTGACGTGCAGTCAATTTGGACTGAGAGAACGCTGCAGCTCTGTGGTGGTAGCTATTGCACCTTTACTTTCCTTTTTTTCCCCCATCTTTCTCACTTTCTTGCATCTCTGCAAATTCTGATGTAACTATTAAACTTCTTTTCTTTGTGGCTTCTGACCTCCCTTGTGTCTTAATCTCACTCTGGGAATAACAACAAATCTCCCTAGACTGGACTTTTCCAGGTCAGGACAATTACCAATCAAATCAGAGTCAGTAATGAGAAATGAAATAAAATCCTAAAACACCTCCTTCCGCCTCTCCCTTCTTCCCAGACTCAACTTTATTCCTGAATTCTCTCCCTCCACCCCCTCAGGGAGACAGAAAGGGAGCTGGGGTCAGTCCATCAAACATTGTCTTGGCTGCTGGGGGAGGACTCTTCACATTCTTCCCCTGCTCCAGCATGGGGTCCTTCCCACAGGAGACAGTCCTCCACCTACTTAATATCAGTCCTTTCCAAAGGCTGCAATTCCTCACAACCTTCTCCAGCATGGCTCTCTTCCACGGGGTCACAAGTCCTTCCAGTAAACGTTCTCCAACCTGGTCACCTCTATCCATAGGGCCACAGGTCCTGCCTGGAGTCTGCTCCAGTGTGAGTTTCCCATGGGGTCACAGCCTCCTTCAGGTGCCTCCAGCGCTGCAGGTGGACTTTCTACTCCCCATCATCTGCCATGGGCTGCAGGAACACAGCCTCCTTCACAGAGGGAAGATCCTACAGAGGGATCTGAACAGGCTGGATTGATGGGCCAAGGCCAATGGCATGAGGTGCTGAGTCTTCCATTTGGGTCATAATAAACCCAAGAAGCATTACAGGCTTGGGGAAGAGTGGCTGGAAAGTTGCCTGGCAGAGAAGGACCTGGGGTGTTGGTTGACAACCAGCTGAATATGAGCCAGCAGTGTGCCCAGATGGCCAAGAAGGCCAACAGCATCCTGGCTTGTATTAAGAATAGTGTGGTGAGTAGGAATAGGGAGTAATTGTCCCCTTCCTAAAAATCAAGGGGCATTTTGATCTTTCTTTCAGGATAAGTAGGGTCATTTCAAGGAATAATGTGTTATCCACTCTAGTAGAACCTATCCTTGGACTTTCTACTCCATTTCTATAAATAAATTCTAATTGACAAGACACTCCTTCCAATTGACAGTGCATTTCTTAAATATAGTTCATATAGGAAATGACCATAACAATCAATATTTGCACAATAGGTTTAACGCTAGACATTCAGTTGTGTGATTTTAATTCCCATCGATAAATTGAGATGGAATTACAAAGAATATTACAATATTAGTTATTTTAAAAAATAATCACAGGACTTATGAAATAGATAGGATCATATTTTAGAGTGAATAACCTCATGGAGGAACATTTCACTATTAAATATTAAGCTACCATTTTTAGACTTGTTTTTACATACGTTAACTGGAGATTAGTCTATTTGGTTTCAAGTACAGTGTTTTCTTATTCATGTAATATTTACTACACTATGATTAATCATTTACTTCCAAGTTAAAAGGTTTTCACAGATAAAAAGCATAACCAAATTCATGTAGTCAGGCATTTTTGTCTGAGAACAGGACACAAGAGATTTCTTCTGGTACTGGATAAACTTCAACAGATACATTTTCTATCACCCAGCCTTCATAATATTTCCTCCTCTGACCTTCTGAACAGAAGCAAGTTCCATAAGAACCAGTCTGCACACTCAAGTGCAAGATGTTCTCTAGAGGGACCTGTACAGGGAGGGAAGGGCTGACAAGAAATTGCAAATTTAGATTTAAAAAACCCCAAAATTACAATGGGGGAAGTCAAACATGGGACCAGCAGCTTGGAAAGTGGATGTGGGATCTTCATCCTCACAGACATTCCAAACTTAACTGTAGGCATCTCTGGGCAACTTGATCTAGAGAGCACTACTGTGAGAAACAGATTGTACTGGAGGTCTCCTAAGGGCCATTCCCACAAACTGTGATTTTTTTTTTTTTTTTTTTTTGTCAATTTGAAAGTGGAAAAGTTGTTTTTTTCTTAAAAAAGTTATTATGTTGTATATTGGAGGCATTCCAGCAAATTTGCATATCACTGATCAGCCCGAACAAAAACCCCGTGCTCTCTGCTTGCTGATGAGCAGAAACTGGAAAAACAGTAGCATATAGTGTTAACATATTAAATCAATGTTACTTATTTTATTTCCAATCTGAATGTAAAAATATGTAATAGAAGATTCTATATTCAATGGAGCCAGCAAGGCCTCATATTGACTCTTCACACTTGGGTGTGTTCTGTGTACTCAAAAATTTCATTCATTTGACAAGACAGAGGGGGAAAACAGTTTTATAACAATCAGAAGGCAACAGATGCTGAGATGATAAATAGCCACGGTCAAACATGATTTCCTGCAGAGTCAGGTGAACACTGCAACTTCTCTGGTTATTCCTCCCTTACAACTCCTACAATGAAGCAAGGCATTTGATTAAATTCCCATTTCAGAGTTCCTTTTCCCTGTATGAGCATCACAATTATCAGTCAAATCAAGTCACCAGATAAGTAGAAATGTGTGAGGAGCTCAGGGAAGTAGCCCTGAATGATTTGAGTTTGAGAAGGGTTAAGCAGGCAAACCATCAGTGTCTCTCTCAGACAAAAAGTTAACGGGTGCTGTGACCCTCTTCAGGTATTTTACTTTCTTTTTGCCTGCCTCGTTTCCCCTCCTCCCCAAGAGGTTGGAGGGAAGGGTGCGCACTTCCTAAACTGCTACGTCCCCTCCATGTGAAAGAGCAGAGATGTCTGTTGCTGAAAAAGATCTCCACAGTTCCACTCTGTGAAGAAGGATGAATTTTGGAAGAAAAGCAGGTGAACTTTCACAAGTTCCATGGAAATCATTCTGGGTAGATGTTGTCCCTGTGAAACACTGGTTAATAACCTCCTTCACCACTGAAGCTCATCACTTACTCCTCTGAAAGAGGAAACTGTGTTTTGGGGTGATGCCTTTACCAACAGATCCTCTGGGATTGAAAAGAAAGGTTTTATAGCTTTTTCTTACCATCTCAACAGATGTAGGTCTTCTGGATTGAAAAGGCTTTTCTAGCTTTCTTAAGGTTCCTCAGCTCAAGAGATTCCCTGACCAGGATTTGTGGAGAAAGACCCCTGAGCTCACATGTCTCTCAATCATGGAGCTGTGAGAGGACAGAGAACTCACAACTTTACAAAGGGTATAGCACTAAAATGTATTGCTTAAAATAGCTGTGTATGTTGAAAAAGGACTAAATAATAACTAACTAGAAGTAATTGTTGATTGCATTACTATAAGCTATAAATTATGCACAATTCTAAACTATATGCAAAATTATAAACAATAAACTAATGATTTTATAACACTAGGTCTGTATCTTAATGAGCATTTATTAAAATCCATGTCAAATTACTGCATTCCTTGAACAGTTCTTGATAAAGCTCTGTCTACCTTATGTGTGTGTAAGTAACCACTTTTCAATGAGCACAATATCATTTTCATTCAATTTTTTCAGTAGAAAATACTGCATAGAAATGTGAAGGCTGAGTGAAATGTTTCTTACTTATTTATAACAGAATTGTTTATTATTTGTAATAAATGGAACTTACCTATTGTTTCCCCCTTGTAAATCAAACTAATATTTTGTTACCACAGGTTTGATATTGTCAACACGAGACAACTTCTCTTCCACACGTCATGCATGCTATGAACCTCACACACTAGAACAGAAGACCTTTCTGTGAAGTGAGTTTTTATTTTGCTCATTTGCAGCTGCAAAGGATTGCAAATTATGTATATAAGAGTTACTCTTCTGAGGGATTATCACCTGCTGAGAGTCTGGCCCTGCTAATATTTCTTTTCCCTTTAACAGATAGACAGTAAAACATTTTCTAAAACATGAAACATTGCTTGCAATTGTCTCTGCAGATGAAGGATGAAGTTTCGTTGTTGCATTTTTTGATTTATTTATTTTAGGTGGTTTTTTGCAAATTACATTTGTTTCTAAATGTTATTTGATCCTGGGATAGAGAAGTACTTCCAATGTGCACACCCCAGTCCCTGCTTGCCTTCGTGTGTAATTAGGCACTTCTGTCTTCAATTGTTGCACCCAGTCAAATACTGTATTAATTTAGTGGAGGTTCCTTATATTCTTTCTGCTGAGGAATGGTTAAATTTCTTCTGGCCACTATACACATTATCTCTTCAGTGAATGTTTGTTCCTTTTTGCCCCTTAATTTACAAGTTTTTAGAATACACAATTTCAATCTGTCACACATTAGTTCACACAGGTAAACTTTTGAGGTAAATTCCTGGTAACAAAAGTTGGTAGCTCAACACCATCAAAGCAGCATTTAGTGCCACATATTTGTATAGAAACTAGTATTTAATTGCCAATAACACATGAAATCAGCCAAGGAAATCTTATTATTTCAAAGCTCTCAAAGGCAGAACCCATTACAGGTCATGGAGGAACTGCTCCTAAATATTTGCACATCTTAACACTCCATTGTTCATGTTCCCTGTTTTTACAGCTGACAAAACCAAGCTTTATATACCCAGCAGCAATAAACAACTAGTTCATAAACTTCTACTCATAGAAACATTAAGACCAAGGACCTGTGCTTAACCTGGTTTTGTTCATCTGAGTAACGATTCTGATCACTGCTTTGTCATTTGAGTTTTCTGCAGGAACCAAAGATGCTCTCAGTCCTGTGATAGGGAATGCCTTTAGCATTATTCTATTTCAAGTGTCCCTTTAGTACATTGAAAGGAAAAAAATACATCTTCCAATCAGTT
Source organism: Hypotaenidia okinawae (assembly GCA_027925045.1). Taxonomy (NCBI): domain Eukaryota; kingdom Metazoa; phylum Chordata; class Aves; order Gruiformes; family Rallidae; genus Hypotaenidia; species Hypotaenidia okinawae. The sequence continues at coordinate 10,731 of BSDF01000175.1, forward strand.
TTTCCAAAAGAAAACTTTTAATGAAACTCTCTTATTCCCTGCTGTCAGACAGCTCACCAAAGAGTTCTGAATAGATTCTAGTTTGGGAAGAAATTTAAAACTTGAACAACTATTGTGCAGTCAAAAGGAATAAAGTTTATTTTGACTTTAGGTGAATTCTGGCCACAGTCTAGTAATTTTGTCTATCCTTCAGACACTTGATACTCCTGCCTGAGAGTCCTGTCTGACAACAGATGTTTCCTGTAGATTTCTGCAGTTTCTGAATTGAATCTCACTGTAATGCTCAGAACGCTGCCTATGGGCCTTTTCACCTTTATCTTTTCAGTTATAGTGGATTTCAAATCCAACGTCCATGGCAAACAGTCACATTAAAGAAGAACTCAGCTCAACATAGAGTCCTTTTTCTGTTTGTATGCAGGTTTTTGTCTAAGAGTCATTTCATGTACTTGCAGTACAACAGGATAAAGGCTCCAATGCTGCATGTATCACCTGTTGCTCACTCAGCCATGCTTCTGAGATATCAGTTGTTTTTTCCTTTTTTGGTGCATCTGATCTTCTGTTCTTCTCTACCAAGTGCTGTGATAATGGAATAGTCACTTTATTCATGGGGCCATCGTTCTCTCATGGGCAATCACCCTCCCTGAAATCTCTGTAGTCACAGGAGAGAAGTGAATTAGACCTGGGTTTGCAGCATTTTATTAGACACAATATTCCACAATTAAATGAGAAGTAGTCCCAGGGAGTGTGCTGCTCCAGTTGTCCTTTTAAAGACATTTGCACTCCTAAGTACCTTGTAGGATTAGGTATTTATGGAGCAATGATGCCAAATGGGCATTAGGAAGCATTGCTGCTACTGGCTGTAACTGTTAGAGCAGTTAGAGAGCCAGATTCTCCCTTTCTGCAGACAAAGAACCTGAAGCTTTATATCCTGACTTTAAATGGTCATTTGCTTCAGGGAACAGCACGATCGTTGTGTTTCCTGACAAAACACCCTTCCCAATTTGTGCGCTGGGTGGATAGCAGCAGACATTTTTCAAGGCAGTTTTGTTACAGGGCAAGTTGTCAATCTTTCACTCTTACAAAAAAGGATTTCTTGCAGAAAACAGCAATCCTCTCTCTGTCACAGTTGGTGCTTCAGCCTTCAGTAAGTACAGGAACACCTCTCTGTGAGGAAGAAAGAAGTCACGCCATTAAGTAAGGAGTCATGGTAGCCAGGAATACAACTATCAACTAATTGACCAGAAAAGTTCTCCCTTCTTTTACACCCAAAACTGCTTGTAGATGAAGTCTGATGGACCAGACCTCCAGCAATAATAGGTCTCCTATCTTCACATTCTTCTCCATGGTAGCCATCGGTTATCCCCTCCAGGAGGGGAGAAATGTGTACATGTTCCACTGTCACACCAGCTCACTGAGATATTTGAGTTCAGTGATGACACAGGTCAGTTTGAGCAAAGGCTGTGAATTGAGGTAGATGAGCTGAAAGTATAGGCTTTTCCCCCTTTTCTGTGCCAACACACACACCTCTGAATGGGTGGGGAGGGAGGGGACCACAGCATATGGAATGCCTACTGGAATTTGCTGCCCAAAGCCTTTGTTTCTCTTCACACTCAGACTTGAAAGTGTCTCTAAATCCCTTTGAGATTTTGCCTTTGTTTCCTTTTTTTAAAAAACAGTTTTCTGGTATTTAATGCACTATCTTTAGGGCAAACAGAGAAAAAATTGCATTTCTGAGAAAGAGCAGGGAAATCAAGATGTTGGTTTAACATCTGCTGATGTCAAAGTAATCTCAGTCTGAATGTTGTATAGCTCCAAACTTTTTCTCATCCATGCTGGAGTGCTGAGGCATCAGGAGTAATCTCAGAGACATACTGGTGACCTAAGCATTAGCAAAGTATCCCTAATTCGGTTTTCTTCTGCATCTATGAATCTTTACTTGGTTCCATAATCAGCAAATTTGACTCTCAAGGTCCCTTTTTTAGCACACTTGAGCCATAATCATTGACAGGCACACCAGATTAATCTAAGTTGTCTAAGCTTTGCATGTTTCAGTAAGTTTCTAGTCATGTGTTTTCTCATTAACACTACACTTCCTCATCTAGTTGCAATAACCTTTTTTCTCTTTGGCTACTCTGACTCTACCAGACACTTAAACAAGAAAATCTGACTGTAGCAGCATATCTATATTTTTCGCATGCGCTGTTCTTGCAGTTTCTCTGCATCTTCCAGCAGATGATATTTTTATATTCTCCAAATGCTCTCTTTCCGGCTTGAAAAATGCTTCACAACCATCAAGAATTTCTCTAGTCCTCATCCTGCCCTTATCTTCCATGGTTACTTGGAAAGGGGAGGGTTGTTTGCCAGCATCTAGTATATCTAGTTCCAGTTAAATTTTGCCTTGTGAAAAAGACAGCTTTCCTTTTGGATACACTTCCTTCTACCCAGGAATTCAAAAATGCCTTTCTTTTAATAACATTTTCCCTATCTTTAATCAGTAAGTCCTGATCAGAAAACTTCAAGTCTAACAGGCTGAGCATGACCCAATGGGTACAGACTGCACTTTATCAGAGCAGCTTGTGTTTTGTATGTACAGGTGTTTTGAGACTCACCCACCTGTCCTGCTCTCAGAAAATTAAGTGCCAGTGTTTTCAATGAATTTGTATTGCTGAGATATATCAGACCAGGAATCACTGATTCCTCTATATCTCTCATATGTTATCATGTCTGATAACATATCTGTCTGATACATCAAAGATCTGTTATATGTATGCTATGTTGGGGATTTTTAGAGAGAGTTTTTCTTTTCTCCCTCTCTGCTCAAGGCCATGTTATGCTGAAACCAGGAATGGAAAGTGAAGGTCTGTCTGCCTCTTTCTTCTCTTCAAACATTTAGGAAAAGATACCTTGGTGGTTTCATAAACCACTTAGAAATTAAAAGTGAAACACAAAAGAAGTGCAGGAATGCTTATAGGCTCTACCAGTTTTGCATGCTGCTTAGCTGAGCCAATAGTCTTTGCATATTTATGCAAAAGGATGGTGCATGAATTTAGGTGCCACTAATTCAGTGTAGGCAGAAGCTCACCTTGAAAGGCTGGTGATGAAATATTCTACCAGCACCTATCTTATTAATTATGAGGTATAATGAGGAAAATCAGACAAAGTGGAATGGATGGTTCCCTAGTGACCACAGGTAATTAATTTTTTTGCTATAATAGAGATTGCAATCTAACACTTTAGTACGACATAACTGTAATTCCATCTGTGTAATGCTGATTTAGAAACTCATCAAAGCTCACTCTAAGAGCTGCAGTCAGGAATCTCATTGAATATTTGGGGGAATTACTTAGATCAACACATGGGAAAATGGTCTCAGATGTTACAGGTGCTGGTGGGAAGGCTGTAAGTGTGTTACCCTCATCCCCTTCCATGCTTTTCCTTCTAATGATTAACTTCATTATGTTTACAGAAATGGCATATTCTCTAGGAAATTGATATTGTGAGTAGGATTAATTGTTTGTGTGCAGAGAGATTCTGGACAGTGATTGGAATTAGGTACAACAGATGTCACATTAACATTTGGCTGCTGAGATGACAGATGAGCAGTTGCAGTGTGGAAGCAGTGAAATAGAGAGGAAAGTTATACTGTATTCAGTGATATACCACAGGATTCAGTAACATTCAATAATATTCAGTCAGGTTCAGCCTTTCATACATTTCCCCACCTAGCCTACCCCAACATGACAACTAAACCCCAGATACAAAGAAGTTACTGAAAATAATAATAAACCCCCCTGCAGAACACAGAAAACCCCAGCCCTTAAAAAAGCCCTTATTTTCTGCTACGACTCCTGCTTAAGTAAGAACAGATACATTCCACTACAAAAAACAAAATAAACTATGAAAAAAAAAATGCTTAGAGAGTGTCCTTCATTCAACAGATATACAGAATCACAGTATGAAACATGGTGGACACATCTGGATAAGAAAAGGGAGAGAGAAAGAAAAACACTGCTGGTTTGGCTGCCTTCAAAGAAATAAATTTGCTTTTTAAATGGAAGAAAAAAAGAAGAAAGTTTCCACTGGAACCTGGGCAGAAATTCAGAATCAAATAGCTATAATTTGAGGCACAGCCCCAAATGAAGGCTTACATTACCGATCCTTTTCCTTTTTTTTTCTAAATGATCCTTCTTTTAATTTCATGTACTGTCAGGAAAAGCTCTTAAATACATAAATAGTGTTGGAATTTAAATTGCTATATATAAAAAAAATAAATCTTGTTTATTTTCTTTTCAAACAGAGGCAAAAGTCAGATGATAAGGGCTGGATCTGTGGAAGCATCATAACAAAGTTCACCTGCAAAGGAGGCATTGCCACTTCCATCCAGTGCCAAGAACTTGCAAACTGGATTGAATTTCAAGGTACTGCCATAAATAGGTATAAAGGGACCTTGATTTAAATCAGGATGGGATCTAGTTCTCCCTTGCCGTTAGTTACTTTGGGAATGTGGATGTGTGCACGGGGGTTCACTTCCAGGCATGACTCAGACAGATCCAGTGCTTCCACTACAGAAGACAACAAAGGAGAATACTGTCAGTCTGAAGAGCCCTAAAAAGATCATCTAGTCCAACTGCCTGACAACTTCATGGGTTACCCAATATTCAGTTAAGATGTCATTTGGATTGGTTCTTAGAAATAAACCTAAAGAAGTGACTCAGTCAAGTGAAGCAGTTTGATTTTATGTCCCCAAACATTCAATCAGTCCATTTCTGTGTATCTTCTGATCTTGACTGGGGTCTCAGTTTTCCTGTGACTACAGACTTCTGTGGTAGATCAGCCAGTTAACAAGAGCTGAAATTCACTGGACTTTCTCATCATCCTTTAAATTACTCCATTTTTCTAGAGGGAAGTTTATTCCAAACCCATTGATCCTTAGAAATTAAAATCCTAGATTATTTTGGGTCCTTCTTTTTTCCAGACTAGGATTTTCCAATACCTTAGATAATAAACTTCATGACTTAAGTCATCCTAGGTTCATTTTCTCTGTAGTCTTGGCCTAGAGTAGGAGGGCCATGGAAGCTGCCAAGGGTATTCATCAGCAGGTTGTTACCACTTGTAAATGGGTCCCACGTAACAAAGTGTCTTATGAAGCTCTCGCAACTCAGGAAGTTTCTACCAAAGTAAGAACAAAACACTTAATCTGAACATACAATCCTTCCCACTGAAATTTGACCCACTGGATCACTTCCACAGTATTGACCTTGCTTTGTTTCTCAACTTCTCCCCGCTCTCTTCAGCTCTCTTGGGAGTTTATGGAGTCTTGACCATTTCGTGTGCTACCGCTCCCTCACTTCGTGTCTGCCTGACAGCCACTGAGAACTAATCCCATATTGGCAAGGCTGCTTGAGGTATTTCAAATCCTGGCTCCAGGAAGCTGGTGACCTAGAAGTTGTCTGAATGCTCTATTCAGAACATGCAGACACAAATTATTAAACCTGATGCTTGAAAAGCCTGCATTGAAGCAACTCAACATTTACCTGAAATAGTACTTTCAAGCCTACTTTACCTGTTAATTTCATGTTCAGATTGTTTAGATTAGTTTTCTTTTTCTTCACAGATCAAATTTTTCTCCAATTACTGAAAATCTCTCCCTTTCCATTTAAGTGATTACTCTTTGCTTAATGCCCTGGAAAAAATAATGAAGACCCAGCTTGATACTTTGTTCCAGATTCTAAATTCCATCCTGTTATTACTTCACTGAGCCACGCTGTTTGCCAGGATATTACTGTCACAGACACGCACAAATCCACACGCTTTTACCCAGTAAGCAGTGTGCACGAGTTTTAACTGTTTGGGTTTTAAATCAGCAATTGGACTTGAATGACCCTTCTGAAATGATGCATCACTACTAAATACTTACTAAGATTGCTCTGCTCCTTGAGAAGAAGACAGCTGATGCTGGAACTATTGGAAAGCATTTTTTTTCAGGGGTTTTCATTCTTATATAGACAGGGAAAATAAGATTTTGAAGCTTTTTTTGGGAAAGAGAAAAGTGTCACTGGATAAAAATAGTTTATAGGACTGGCTGCTTTAGGGTGGGCTAGGTGTGCTTTATACCTCATTTTTCATTTTTTGTCTCCAGTTCCAGCTGGACACGTGCTGATTCTGGGAAGACTGAGAGGGACCAGTGTTTCTCTGACAAAGGGTCTCTCTACCCATGGCAGTACATCTGCTGGTGTGTCTCTAATAACTCCATCGTCACACACAGGCTGAATCTGTGCAAAAGCAACAGAGAAATTACCCACAGTTCTGGACCAGCTGGAAGCACCCCCAAAAGCAGATAAACCCAGGGAGCTTCTCTGAGCCGCCAACAGCAAAATCACTTTCTTCCTGGTGCAGAGAAAGCCAAGGAGGTGGCTGAGTGGAACACCTGGTCCAGACTCTTCTTGTGGTGCAGGTTCAGATTCATACCTGAGGAGAAAAAAATCTTAACTGGACCACTGCCAGCATCACTGATGGCTGCTGCTATGTGTCTGTCAGTGAAAACAGGATTAAATAGGAGAGGAAATTAGGTCAAACTTGTGAAAGCATCATTTCTGGTATTTGTAATACCTCTGACAACACAAGTACCAGTTCCAAAGTCCCTGTTGGGGATTATTCACTGCAGTTGTGAAAATGTGGTTTTTCTAAGACAAGAGAATGAGTTCTCAAAATGTTAATTCTTCTCCTTGTCCATTTTTACCCTTCTCCTCTTTTTCTTTCATCATTGCTTTTGCTTCATTGATATTTTACAGGATCGACTCTTTATAAATTTGAAATAGACTTGGAATGAGATCTTTGATTTTTTTCCTTAACACTGAGGGCACACATTCCTCATTAATCAAAGAGATAAGAGGGGATTGAAACATCAGGTGAAATGGACTATGTGTGTAAAGGGGAAGAAGTGAAGACAGGACTGAACAGGTACAGAAGACACACTGCACAGGGTGGGTGCCATCTGCATTCCCCGGGCTTTATCTCACACTACAGCAGAATGTTCAAGGCATAATGTTTCACACTGTATCACGCAAGGACACTTACATATCAGTTGTAGAGATGAACATCTTCTGCTAAGATTCCTGTTGCTGCAGATGGGTTTGTGAAAAAGGTCTACTGAGTGACTGTTGCTTTACTTGGAGATCACGCAGTCAATCCTAAGGAACCTTCCAATTGACAGAAACCTGCCTTTTTCCCCTCTCTCAACATAAGGAAAGCTGTGGGGTCAAAGTGGATTTATAACCCTCTGGCAAAGCAATAAAGTCTCATATTAGTAGTTGGAAGAGTTCTGCTACTGACTTTCCCCATAGCCTTGAACAAGCCATATTCACCATTTTCTTCTCAGTCCCTTGTCCACCTGCCTCCACCCTGCATCCCCCAATGTGCACATGTGTACAAAGGTTGCCTTCAGTAAATTTAGGCCAGGTTCTCACTCTATTCAAGGACTCTGGAAACTGCTATGATATGAATAAGAATGTACCTTGTTTTCTGGCAATTTGAAGACCCATGATCAAAGGTAGTCACCCCCTTAGGCACATCTTTCCAGCTATGTCCATGTCTTCCATAGTTTTGGTTGTCTTTCCAGCCTGACTGATGTTTGTTGAATGTCACTATTCTCAGATTCACAGATTTTTAGGTGTTGGAAGAGACTTCTGGAGATCATCTAGTCCAACCTCCCGCTGCCACAGCAGGATTACCTAGAGCAGGTTGCACAGGACTGCATCTGGACAGGTCTTGCATATCTCCAGAGAAGGAGACTCTCCGACCTCTCTGAGCACTCTGTTCCAGTGCTCTTTCACCCTCACAGTAAAGAAGTTTTTTCTCATACACCAATCTCTTTTAACAAGGTTAAATTAACAAGCTTCTCAGGAATGGGAACACAATGACCTTAACTACTACGTGTTTTACAAATCTAAAGGTGCTAGACACTTACAGCAAAGCATATAACCCTCAGACTTCTGCCCAGCTCCCAATGTATAAAGGCCAGATCCTTTTGCCTGAGTGGCTCAAGGCAAAAAGAGAGGTTTGATTTAGTCAATTTAATCAGTTGGCGTGTCATCTGTTTCTCTAAGAGTGTTGCCAAGTCCAGGCACTAATAGATACACACCCAGACAGCTGTTCATGCTAATCTAAAATCAACATTTACCTTTTGAACTGAAGGGAGGACCCTAAACAAGTCCTTTTCAGCTCACTACTCAGCTTGTAGCCAGGTAAATCAAGTGAAATACATACAGCCTTGAAAGCCTGAGAGTCAGCAAAGCTCCCTCCCTTGTCATGTGCACAGGACAGGCTCTGGAGAGGAGAGCACTGGCATTAAAGCTGACGTGAGTCCCCTGGGGAAGGTAGAAGTGCCAGAGATACTGATCTGGTGCATCTGCCCTGTCATTTGTGAGTCATTGTTAGCACATTTTCTTCTGTACACATACTTTTCTGGGCAGCTCTACTCAGCTTTATGTAGTTTCCTACCATTTTAATATTTTCCATTCAGTGTTCCTCCCTGCTGTTTGAGGTTTAAGAAGGACTGTATCCATGTTCTCTTACACATGCCAGGTTTGATACATGTGATTTATTCCAGCCATTTCAAGCAACACTTTGGAGAACATCTTAGCACAATTTAGCAGCTTACTTCAGAGGTAATCTGTCTTGGACCAGAAACATGCCTTTTACTTACAGCATCTGATGTATAGGATACTGACTGATATTCTGTTTTCTAAAAGGAAGAACAATAAAAAAACTTGTCTTTTTCTGTTAGAAACACCCAAATTAAACAACAACAAAATACACTCAAGGATTTAAAACCATAAAGCATGCTTGTCTGATGAGATCTACCTTTCAAGGAGAGGTCGTGGGTAGATGGAAGATGGACTTTTCCTTTTGGAAACAGAGCCAAGGGTATTTGGTTTCATTTGGCTTCATAAATAGTGCTCATATGCACTATTAGTAAAATAAAAAGGAAACTCAGAGTTTATTTCTATTTCCCCATGTAGGAATCGAAGACAATGAATGCCTGTGCTGTTGAAAACACACCCTTGCAGTTACAGGTGTTGAAGGCTACCTAATTCCACAGAAAACCCGCTCCACTGGCTTTGAGTCACTCAGTAACACACACTGCTTCTGCTGAAATTACCATTTCCAGTGAAATACTGTCTAATACATGTAATTTTGTGCTTTTTTTGGTGTTCAAACATCCTTATTTCCTCCCAGCTTGTGTAGATGCAGAAAAAAGTAATTCTGTATGAAACAAATTCTGGAAGCATACAAGCCCAGAACGTTTTAAACCACAATGCCCCAAATTCCTTTAGGAACTACAATGAAAAAAGATCAGAGACACTGGCAATGCCTCATTCATTTGGACATTCAGTGATTCCTCTGTAACAACCTGCATCAATCTGCATGACTGACTTCAGTCACTTCGGGCAGGGAGAAAACCATCAGCAATACATCCAATTTGTCAGCGCTGTGGTGTGACTCTCACTGTCTTTGGTCTCTTATCAGCACTTACACAATGTTAAACAGAAGATGCAGAACTAAGCTGTGAACATTTGGAAAGCACAATTTCCATCTAGCCATGGAGTCCAGAATTTATTGGTGAGTTCACTTTGAGACTGAAATATCTCCCAAAACCAAGCAAACAAAATACTCAGGGACATATTCTTATACACAAACTAGAGGAGTTATTTTTTCAGCCTTTAGTTTTTCATTCAAAACAAATCTGTGCTCTCAGGTGCTTTAATTTAAGCCTGGCCTGGCCTGCAGGAATTGGTTGTTTTCCTCTGCACTACCTAGTTACACTTGAACAGAAAGCCTAGAGTGGTTTTGGAGCAGCTCTCAAACTTTAAAGGCAAGAGGGAGCATTTTTCTGCCTCTTCTGCCTGATAGGAAGAGTTCGTGTTTGGAAAAGAGATAGCTGTAGAAAAACCCTATTCCCTACTGACTGTAATGAAACCAGGCATATTTCTCCAGCTTCAGTGGTTGGCTGATGTATAATCTTGATCACACTGATGTCAAAGTTTTGTTGCTGTCCTCAAAAAAAGAGAAACATACCAGAAAGTCAATAAAAGATCTAGCACATGTTCTTCAGGTACCAGGAATGGTACAGAGGATATGCCATGGTGAAGCACACATTTTATTTCTGTGTAACGGAGGGCTAGATAGCAGCATCTAAAATATATATGGAAACTAACAGAAAAAAAACCCAACCAACTTACATAATTAAGAAACACTCCTGCCTCCAATGGCAGTCCTCTTTAGGATATACCCAGGACATAACTGTAGGCACTACTAAAGTAGTGAATACAGAGAAACTAGTCCTGTGATCTTAGTTCCAGGCATTGTTCCTCTCCATCTCCATGTGCAAACACAGCAGCTGAGGCTCCAGCTGCAGAAATGGAAGCTGGTAGCTTATGACTAAACTGTGCTTCTGGAGAAATGAGAGTCCTTTGTTAAAGACAGGATGACATTTATCTTCATTTCTTGAGCAGGAGGGCAAACAGCCTTTTGTGGAGCATTATCAGGTCAGGGATACTGGCATTTATCTTACAGATGCTGGTGAAGGTGTCCTTTCATAGGTCAGATTGCCTAGCAGGAGACATCCTGCCTCCCAGACCTCACAAGCTAACAGCCAGGTAATTGTTAAGTCCTGAAAGCAAACATCTCTAGATTCATGAATTGAAAGGCTAAATGAAATCAATGGCATCACCACGTGCTGCATGAAATAAAGCACATGTTTAATTCCTTGCAGGTCAGTGCCTTCTTAATATTGTTGTTCTGATGCCAATAAACCTGAGTAATGGTCAAAGTACAGGTCAGAGGCTAGCAATTCCCCTCAGAGTTTAATGAGCCATGTGTTAATTGGCAGACAGATTTGCCTAAGCATCCTAGTCTGACTGGCATTGTCACTTAGCCTGAGAGGACTCAAATATGCCTTCTCCATTTACAATGCTTATCAGTGCATTATGGTGAATACACAGTAACCAAAGGCATTAAACTCTTCCTTTGGCTTAGTCATAGCAGTGACATTGTAAGAATCTGTATAGGGAATAGATCTGGGGGTTTTATGTTTTGATCAACTACTCTTCAAACAGACTGAATGAGTGTTGTGAGAAATCATTAAATCTAGAGACATTAACATAATCACAGTTCATGATACAGTACTGGAAAATAAAATACTTAGTTTAGGACAATACCTCCCCAGGTCCAGCTGTAACCAAAAGGAAATTTGACAAACATTAGCTTAGCAATCCTTACCAGGACTTAAACAGGGATTGCAGAAGCATTTTTGAAAGTAAACCTGAGCAGATTCTGAAGTATACTAACTTTATTTTCTTAATAAATAGCCAGAAGCAGTTTTTAATATTTTTAGAAGCAAATGAAAGCCAATGTGAGGATGAAAACTAATATTGATTTCATCTGTGAACACCATTCTTGTGCACACCTCTCTATTTCACCATACTAAAAAATGGTAATGGTTTATTGCCAGTACACTTTTACTTTCCCAATAGTGCAGATGACTGCAAAGACAGTTGAATTTCCTCCTGAGGGTTGCTGGACAAACCAACTGCTGCTATGATCAAAAGAGGCTGAATCCAACATAAATCAGTTACCACCATTCAGAACCTGACCATCCACAGGGCAATGTGAACGCATCATAGAATGACAGAGTCATAGAATCATAGAATAGTTTTGGTTGGAAAAGACCTTCAAGATCATAGAGTCCAACCATCTATCCAGCTCTACTAGGTCCAACACTAGACCATGTCACCAAGTACAGCATCTACTCTTTCAAACACATCCAGGGATGGTCACTCAACCACCTCCCTGGGCAGCCTCTTCCAATATCTGACAACTCTTTCAGTAAAGAAATTTTTCCTAATATCCAACCTAAACCTCCCCTGGTGCAACTTCAGATCTTTTCCCCTTGTCCTGTCACTAGCTACCAGGGAGAAGAGACCAACACCCACCTCTCTACAGCCACATTTTAGGTAGATAACAATGAGGTCTTCCCTCAGTCCCCTTTTCTCCAAACATGACATAGCTGCCTCAGCCGGTCCTCAGAAGATTTGTCTTTTAAACCCTTCACTATCTTTGTAGCCCTTCTCGGGACATGCTCATCATCTGACTCCAGATGGGAATCTATGAGAAAGAAGGTATCTTAAAGGTTTTATCAGGACCAGAAAAAAGGTCAGAGTACCTCACAGAAAGATCTGATAAGACCCACAGCAAAACTCAACACTAAGGTAAGTAACTTTCCATTACAAGATTTTACATCTTCCCAGAAGCATGATGATGGTGCTCTCTGGTGGAAATACAATGACTCTGGATTGGGGAATGCTTTCTTTTATATGAACCAAAATTTATATGTCTAAAAGAGGAACAAGGAAAGGAGGTGGAGTTGCTCTTTATGTGAAAGAGCAACTAGAATGTATTGAGTTCTTTCCAGGAGAAAATGAAGAACGAGTTGAGAGTTTGTGGGTGAGAATTAAAGGACAGGCTAGCATGGGGGATACTGCTGTAGATGTCTATTCCAGGCCACCTGATCAAGAGGAGGAAGTTGATGAGGCCTTCTACACACAGCTGATAGTAGCTTGTACTGCCTATAATGGCAGGCCCTGGTTCTTACAGGACATTTTAACTAACCCAGCATTTGCTGGAAGGCTGGCACAGCCAGCTGCTCACAGTTCAGGATGTTCCTCTTGTGCTTTGATGATAACTTCCTAATGCAAATGGTACATGAGTCTACTAGGAGAGGAGCACTGCTGGATCTTGTACTCACTAAAAAGCAGGGACTGGCTGAAGAGGTTGAAGGTTGAAAGTAGACTGGGCTGCAGTGACCATGAGAAGGTGAAGTTCAAGATCTTATGCAGTAGGAAGAGAATATCAAGTAGGACTGCAACCCTGGACTTGAGCAGAGCCTCTTGAAGCAATTACTGGGGGAAATCCCGTGGAACAGGGTACTGGGATGAAAAGGGGCCCAGATCGTTGTTTCATATTCAAGGACCATTTCTTCCAAGCTCAAGATCATAGCATCCCAATGGGAAAGAAGTCAAGAAATGAAGACAGAAGATCTGCGTGGATAAACAGGGGACTGCTGGGCAAGCTGAAGTGGAAGAAACAGATGGTGGAAGGAGAGGATAGCCACTTGGGGGGAATATAAGACTATTGTCAGGGCATGTAGGGTGGAAACTAGAAAAGCTAAGGCCTCTTTGGAATTAGACTTTGCAAGGGAGGTCACGGACATCAGAGAGGGCTTCTTAAATACACTGGAGACAAAATTAATGTAAAGGCAATGTAGGCTCTCTCTTGAATGAGGTGAGTGCTCTGGTGACTGAAGATAGTAAGAGGATGAAGTTACTGAATGCTTTCTTTGCCTCTGTCTACACTGCTGGAGACTGTTTGCAAGAGCCCCAGATGGCTGAAGCCCCAGAGGACATCAGGATAAATGATGAATCTGTCTCGGTTTATAAGGATTGGTTCAGGAATGAATTAAGCTATCTGGACATCCATAAATCCATGGGTCCTGATAGGATGCACTCAAGGGTGTTGAGGGAGCTGGCAGAAGTCATTGCTAGGCCATAATCCACCATCTTTGCTAAATTCTGGGAAATGGGAGAGGTATCTGAGGACTGGAGGACAGCAAATGTTACTCCAGTCTTCAGAAAGGGCAAGAAGGAGGACCCAGGAAACTACAGACCAGTCAGCCTCACTTCCATCCCTGGAAAGGTGATGGAAAAACTTATCCTTGGTGTGGTTTCTAAGCACATCAAGGATAAGAAGGTTGTTAGAATCAATCAACATGGTTTTACCAAGGGGAAGTCATTTTTGACTAATCTAATAGCCTTTTATGAGGATATAACCAAGTGGATAGGTGATGGTAGGGCAGTAGATATGGTCTACCTTGACCTCAGTAAAGCATCTGACACCATCTCCCACAGCATCCTTGTGGCTGAACTGAGGAAGTGTGGTCTGGAAGGTCGAGTAGTGAGGTGGACTGTGAGCTGGTCAAAGGGAAGAAGCCAGGAAGTTTTGATCAATGGGACAGAGTCTAACTGGAGGCCTGTATCTAGTGGAGTCCCTCAGGGGTTGGTACTGGGACCTGTACTGTTCCATATGTTTACTGATGACCTGGATGAGGGAATAGAGTGTACAGTCAGCAAATTTGCTGGTGACACAAAACTGGGAGGGGTGGCTGACACACCAGAGGGTTGTGCTGCCATTCAGCAAGACTTGGACAGGCTGGAGAGTTGGGCAGCAGAAGTTTAATGAGATACAAGGGCAAGTGTAGGGTCTTGCATCTAGGGAAGAACAACCCCAGGTACCAGCATAGGTTGGGGACTGGCCTGTTGGAGAGCAGCATAGGTGAGAAGGACCTGGGTATCCTGTTGGACAGCAGGGTGACCATGAGCCAGCACTGTGCCCTCATGGCTAAGAAGGCCAATAGCATCCTGGGGTGTATTAGAAGGGGTATGGTTAGTAGGTCAAGAGAGGTCCTTCTTCCTCTCTACTCTGCCCTGGTGAGACTGCACCTGGAATATTGTGTCTAGTTCTGGGCCCCTCAGTTCAAGAAAGACATGTTACTCCTAGCACAGGGCCACCAAGGTGATGAAGGGAGTGGAACACCTTCTTTATGAGGAAAGGCTGAGGGAGCTGGGCTTCTTTAGCCTGGAGAAGAGGACACTGAGGGGTGACCTTATTAATGTTTAAAATATATAAAGGTCAAGGGTCAGGAGGATGGAGCCAGACTCTTCTCAGTGATGGCCAGCGATAGGACAAGGACCAATGGGTGCAAGCTGGAGCAGAGGAAGTTCCATGTGAATATAAGGAAAAACTTTTTCACTGTGAAGGTGACAGAGCACTGGGACAGGCTGCCCAAAGAGATTGTGGAGTCTTCTTCTCTGGAGACATTCAAACCTGCCTGGATGCATTCCTGTGTGATTTAGTCTCAGTGATCCTGCTCTGGCAGGGGGTTGAACTAGATGATCTTTCGAGGTCCCTTCCAACTCATAACATTCTGTGATTCTGTGAAAAACTACCAAAGTGGAAAAAAAATCCAGCCCATAGAAAAATTTCACCATTTACTCTCAAGCAGAAAATTTAGAGTTTAAAATTAATTTCTTTCTTCATGCTGTGCTCAGCTCAGCTCTAATTAAAGTCAATTAAGGGTATTTTGCCCGACTCTGCTGGGAAAACAGTAATCAGGTAATAGGAAGATAAGACTGCTTCAAATCACAAGAGCAGCTTTTGGTTAGACAAATGTAAAATTCCAGGAGTTCAGATGATTCATACCCTTCTGCACTAGAATGACTAGCCCCAGGGAAAGCAGTGTACCTTCTCTGAATATACACTACTATGAAAAGACTTTTAGGCAACTAATTTTCTTACTTAACTAGCAAAGAGAATGAGGGAGGTCCCTCATAGAGTGACCCACTGCCCTGGGTATTGAGGTTTCTCCTGAATCCCAGTTTAGTGACATGCCAAAAAGTTATTTTTGAAGGCATATTAATGTGATTTAGAAACTTCTCAAATATGCTTTATTGTGTTAAATTATTTCCTAAGAGAAGAGTGGGAGGGGGAGATGATGGCTTTATCTAGGGAAAATAACAAGGACTGAATTCTCACTACTCCTTACAGATGTGTTTGAGTCACTCCAGAGGAAAGATTAAGACTGAAATATTCATTTAAACCTAGGATGATTTGGGGTTTTTTCCTGTATAAATCTTCAATAATCATAGCTAATTTATTTTACTAAAAACAAGACTATGTGTTTGTAACTGGAGTATTTTTTCTAGTTGGCTCTGAATGTGCAATGGGAAGAGAATTAACTTGGTTTTTCCCTATTGTTTACAGGTCAAGCAGATCTGCATTTGATAAGAAAGGTGTAATTTCTGTAACTTAAAAATCAGAAGAATATATCTTTGCTATTACATGTAGAAAAACTCCATTTCTGGTAAGTTGTGAATTGAAAGGGCAGCCTAGTGAAATGCTAGAGGAGCGAACTATAAAATCAAAGAGTTTTCTGAATATTATTCCTTAAAACAGCCTTGATAGATGCAGGCTTCTATTTAACCTGCTTTCGGCAGGGATAGAGATAATTTCCCTCCTAGTAGCTGGTATAGTGCTGTGGTTTTGATTTAGGATGAGATCAATGTTGACAACACACCGATACTTATTCTGTTGCTAGGCAATGTTTAAATTAAGTCAAGGACTTTTCTGTTTCTTGTGCTGGCCTGGCCTGACAGCGAGGAGGATGGGGGTGCACAAGAAGCTGGGAGGGAACACAGCCAGAACAGCTGACCCCAACTGACCAAAGGGGTATTCCCTACTGTATGACATCATACACCATATATAATGTGGGGGAAGCTGGTCAAGGGCATGGGATCTAGCTGGGCATTGGTCAGAGGACTTGAGTAATTGTGCCATGCATAAATTTCTTGGTTTGTTTATTCTATTGCTATTACCATTGTCATGGTTGTCAACATGATTCATCATCATCTTCCCTTTCTGCCTCATTTAACTGTCCTTATCTCAACCTGCGGGTTTTACCTTTTTACTTTTGACTCTTTCCCCTCCATCTCACTGAGAGCAGGGACTGAGCAAATGGCTGTGTGGTTCTTTTAGTTGCTGCTTGGGTTAAACCACAATACTATCCTTTAGACCTCTGAGTTTCAGTCTTTACTGTGTTATTTGACTGTCTTGCCTGCAAATGTTCATCTTTCTTCTGTAGACAAGGCCTCCAGGTTGAAGGCTTGAAGGTTGATTCTGACACCTTCCATGAAAGGAGAAGCTTTTCCATAGTTATTTTCTTGTTAGTTAGTTTCTTGTCCCAGGTTGAAGGGACAAGAACTTTCAGAGGAAGGTTTAAAGGAAGGAATTTAGAAGGAAGGAAGGCTTAAAGGTGTAGAGGAATTTAAACCTCTGAAAAGTGGGATTTTACTCCTTTTTTATTCTCTTAGTTTTTATTCAGCTGCTGATACAGCAGTATGGAATTCTGTGGAAAAAATCCTTTGACAGGCACACTTCATGATAGGACAACTGCTCAGGAGTTTGTTTGCCCTCTCACTTACAGAAAAACTCCTGGGCTTTCTGCTCGAGGTCCATAGGTGTCCAACAAAATGTGTTTAACTTAGTTTCCCTCTCAATTTATGTTTCC
>BSDF01000176.1:0-27778 GCA_027925045.1 Hypotaenidia okinawae
CCTGGCCTGGCCTGGCCTGGCCTGGCCTGGCCTGGCCTGGCCTGGCCTGGCCTGGCCTGGCCCTGGCCTGGCCTGGCCTGGCCTGGCCTGGCCTGGCCTGGCCTGGCCTGGCCTGGCCTGGCCTGGCCTGGCCTGGCCTGGCCTGGCCTGGCCCTGGCCTGGCCTGGCCTGGCCTGGCCTGGCCCTGGCCTGGCCTGGCCTGGCCTGGCCTGGCCTGGCCTGGCCTGGCCTGGCCTGGCCTGGCCTGGCCTGGCCTGGCCTGGCCTGGCCTGGCCTGGCCTGGCCTGGCCTGGCCTGGCCTGGCCTGGCCTGGCCTGGCCTGGCCTGGCCTGGCCTGGCCTGGCCTGGCCCTGGCCTGGCCTGGCCTGGCCTGGCCTGGCCTGGCCTGGCCTGGCCTGGCCTGGCCTGGCCTGGCCTGGCCTGGCCTGGCCTGGCCTGGCCTGGCCTGGCCTGGCCTGGCCTGGCCTGGCCTGGCCCTGGCCTGGCCTGGCCTGGCCCTGGCCCTGGCCTGGCCTGGCCTGGCCTGGCCTGGCCTGGCCTGGCCTGGCCCTGGCCTGGCCTGGCCTGGCCTGGCCTGGCCTGGCCTGGCCCTGGCCTGGCCCTGGCCCTGGCCCTGGCCCTGGCCCTGGCCCTGGCCTGGCCTGGCCTGGCCTGGCCTGGCCTGGCCTGGCCTGGCCTGGCCCTGGCCTGGCCTGGCCTGGCCTGGCCTGGCCTGGCCTGGCCTGGCCTGGCCTGGCCTGGCCCTGGCCTGGCCTGGCCTGGCCTGGCCTGGCCTGGCCTGGCCTGGCCTGGCCTGGCCTGGCCTGGCCTGGCCTGGCCTGGCCTGGCCTGGCCTGGCCTGGCCTGGCCTGGCCTGGCCTGGCCTGGCCTGGCCTGGCCCTGGCCTGGCCTGGCCTGGCCTGGCCCTGGCCTGGCCTGGCCTGGCCTGGCCTGGCCTGGCCTGGCCCTGGCCTGGCCTGGCCTGGCCTGGCCCTGGCCTGGCCCTGGCCTGGCCTGGCCCTGGCCTGGCCTGGCCTGGCCTGGCCTGGCCTGGCCTGGCCTGGCCTGGCCCTGGCCTGGCCTGGCCTGGCCTGGCCTGGCCCTGGCCTGGCCTGGCCTGGCCTGGCCTGGCCCTGGCCCTGGCCTGGCCTGGCCTGGCCTGGCCTGGCCCTGGCCTGGCCCTGGCCCTGGCCTGGCCTGGCCCTGGCCTGGCCTGGCCTGGCCTGGCCTGGCCTGGCCTGGCCCTGGCCCTGGCCTGGCCCTGGCCTGGCCTGGCCTGGCCTGGCCTGGCCTGGCCTGGCCCTGGCCCTGGCCCTGGCCCTGGCCCTGGCCCTGGCCCTGGCCCTGGCCCTGGCCCTGGCCCTGACCTGACCCTAACCCTAACCCTCACGACCCTAACCCTAACCCTAACGACCCTAACCCTAATTAGTGACAGCTGTGCAGACTGTATATAATATATTAAAAATAAAAAAATTGTAGAGTCTGGTGCAGCAGTAGAAAATTTTTTGCAGCCTGGGAGCAGGTTTGGATTTCAGGTTTGATTTGAATTGTTTTTATCTTAAAAAGTATTGTTTTTACTGCTCCCAGGTGCAATGCCATTTTCTACTGCTGCAACAGGTGTTTTTTTCAAGAGAGGCAAAGAGAGGCAAAGAGAGGCAAAGAGACACAGTTTATTTGAAGCTCACTGCCTGTGTTTGCCTGAGGCACAAAAAAACCTCACCCAAAATACCTAAAATCCTTTATTACAGCTCAGAGTTGTTTCACCTCTTAATTTTGACAGTTCATCCTAATGAATTCTTATAACAACTCCAATAAATCCAAAGTTTACTCTATTGAAATTTCTGCTGACAGCAGACCCAAACATACACATAGTAGCATTGAGCCGTTTTTTGGACCTTGCCTCATTATCCCCCTTTGCAGGAAAAAAAGCCTGCCTAAACTCCATTTTCTCTAACTCTTTACCCCTGAGAAATAGGAAACAGCTCTGGTCTACAGGACAACTTCTCACCAACCCGAGACAAACTTACAGCTGAAATTGCAACACAATCAAAACCTAGCACAAGTGCTTCCTACCTCTTAACCACATTGGGACTGGCTAGACTTCATGTAACTCCAGCCGGGACCATACCTGTAGGATCTCTCACCAACCTTCCACCAATGCTACCACAAATCTCTCCCTGTAACCATTGAAGAAACACACGTACCTGCAAGAAGCCACACCTCTGACAATCCATACACTCATACCACAAAATACAACCCCTACACCACCAAAAAACACAACCTCCACAGCACACCTCAGGAACACAGTTCCCAGGGGCCGCCACCAAGATCGCCCTGCCTGCCAAAACCCCGTCCCAAGCACAGCCTGCGCCCAAACTTAGGCGACGACAGTCGCCTCGCAGACCAGCCGGGACCGGGGAAAAAAACACCCAGCCGGGGGAAAAAAAAAAAATCCCCCGGCTGGGGTTTTTTTATTATTAAACATCTAATTCCTGAGCAAACCTAAAACAGAAACGTCACACACACAGTCAGCCACACTTACTCACCACCACTCGCTCTGCCCTCCCACCCCTGCTGCAAAGCACCGCCCAGGAACACAGTTCCCAGGGGCCGCCACCAAGATCGCCCTGCCTGCCAAAACCCCGTCCCAAGCACAGCCTGCGCCCAAACTTAGGCGACGACTGTCGCCTCGCAGACCGGCCGGGACCGGGGAAAAAAACACCCAGCCGGGGGAAAAAAAAAAATAATCCCCCAGCTGGGGTTTTTTTATTATTAAACATCTAATTCCTGAGCAAACCTAAAACAGAAACGTCACACACACAGTCAGCCACACTTACTCACCACCACTCGCTCTGCCCTCCCACCCCTGCTGCAAAGCACCGCCCAGGAACACAGTTCCCAGGGGCCGCCACCAAGATCGCCCTGCCTGCCAAAACCCCGTCCCAAGCACAGCCTGCGCCCAAACTTAGGCGACGACTGTCGCCTCGCAGACCGGCCGGGACCGGGGAAAAAAACACCCAGCCGGGGGAAAAAAAAAAATCCCCCAGCTGGGGTTTTTTTATTATTAAACATCTAATTCCTGAGCAAACCTAAAACAGAAACGTCACACACACAGTCAGCCACACTTACTCACCACCACTCGCTCTGCCCTCCCACCCCTGCTGCAAAGCACCGCCCAGGAACACAGTTCCCAGGGGCCGCCACAAAGATCGCCCTGCCTGCCAAAACCCCGTCCCAAGCACAGCCTGCGCCCAAACTTAGGCGACAACAGTCTCTTTACAGACTGGCCGGGAGCAGGAAAAAAAACACCCAGCTGGGGGAAAAAAAAAAAATAATCCCCCAGCAGGGTTATTATTAACTATCTAATACCCTCAGGCCCAAGCAAACCTGAAACAGAAACATCACACACACACACAAGGTTAGCCACACTAACGCACCAACATCCTGCCCTCACCTACTGATGCACACCTACATCAGAGCCACCCCACCTCCAGCCACTCAATTGGGCCATCACCCCAAGTCTACAGACAAGCTTGGCATGATCTCACACTTCAAACAGCTCCATGGCTGTGACACTAATCTGTCAGACTGCAAAAGCCAAAGCCTAGGAAACCACTTCATGACCTGCAGCATGCTACCTCCTGCTTCTCTTTGAAATTTACACTCTGGGAAAATCTGGAGCAGAATTTTCTGCAGGAATCCAAACCTACATGGAGCACCTGGCAAAAAACATACCTAGCAAAGACACTGTACAGTCCAAGACTGCACCCCAACACAGTGTCATACAATGCAAGACAATCCAAAACCACAACCAGACAGCAATTGACAACCCCATGATACAACAGTGCTATCATTTACACCATCCCATGACCAAGCCAGACCAAACAAAATGCAAAGTAGGTATCAAGTCATACAATGCAAGACACCATGGAGATACATGGCCAGATGGCACAAGACAGCATCCCAAGTCATGACAATGCTATGGATAACACCACTCCATTGCAGAGTCACGCAGCACAAAACAGACTTCATATACAGAGGCAGACGGCGCAAGACAGCATCCCGAGTCATGACAATGCTATGGATAACACCACTCCATTGCAGAGTCACGCAGCACAAAACAGACTTCATATACAGAGGCAGACGGCGCAAGACAGCATCCCGAGTCATGACAATGCTATGGATAACACCACTCCATTGCAGAGTCACGCAGCACAAAACAGACTTCATATACAGAGGCAGACGGCGCAAGACAGCATCCCGAGTCATGACAATGCTATGGATAACACCACTCCATTGCAGAGTCACGCAGCACAAAACAGACTTCATATACAGAGGCAGACGGCGCAAGACAGCATCCCGAGTCATGACAATGCTATGGATAACACCACTCCATTGCAGAGTCACGCAGCACAAAACAGACTTCATATACAGAGGCAGACGGCGCAAGACAGCATCCCGAGTCATGACAATGCTATGGATAACACCACTCCATTACAGAGTCATGCAACATGAGACACCATCCCAAGACAGAGCCCTACTATGCAACACAATCCAGAGGACGCAACACTACTGAGGTCTCAGACATCAATGAAAACCAATACACACTGCTGTGATGCAATACAACACCAAATCAATCCATTTGCAAGAAATCAACTGCTAAAGTACACTGGTAAGTAAGCAGGGATTGAGAGTCGCACAGAACTTAAGAGTCCAACCTTTCAAAAAGCAGAGTTGTTGTTCCAGCGCAGGCTCTGCAAAGATGACACCACAGAAACATTTGCAATGTGAAATTCTTTAGACTGAGAGCAAGCTGACAGCCAGTCAATAAGCTTCGTGACAAAGCAGCAAGGCTCAAACGGGACAATGGCCAGTGCCTGGCCATTATGCCAGCTCACCTCCGCTGCTCCTCTGCTTCTCAAGGTGGCCGTGCAACACCTGCAAGAACAGAGAGGGAAGCGTTCCATCTGCCTGCCATGGTATTAGGCACCACCACAGACGATGGCCACCTCATCTTAGTGCACTGTGGCCATGTCCTGCCGCTGCCTCCAGGACGTGAAAAAGACATCTGAGCAGAGACTGCCCTAAATCAGTTCCCACCTTCCATTACCTTACCTTGACCAATGGCTTGCCTGGCCTATGCCATTTATTGGTGGCTGCACGGAGGCTCAGGCCTGGCCTATAACACACAAACAAGGGATGTCTATAAAACTCACCTGCAATGCAACACTAGCCCGCTAGGAGCGGCTTGCTTGGCCAGAGTCACCTCCCTTGGAAATGGCCCGCTTTCCTCCTCACTTCATACCTACAAAAAGCAGCCACACACACAAATCTTAAAGATGGCACAGACCCGCTGAGCATCTCATCACACCAACACCACCAGCCAACCTACCTCCTTGTGGTCTTCCCCTCAATAACTCTGTCACTGCATCAGTATGCATCACAACTGGCCCCGTCTGAAAAACCCAAGATTTTATTGAGCAAGTCACCCCAATGCCAACTCATGGCCGCACCATTCCAGACCTCTTGCTTCCATTTAGGAGCCCTCATCTCACACTGCAGAAGACAAGCACAATAGAGGCACACTATCCATTACACCACCCCAATACAGAGGCACACAGCACAAGGCGAGCACAGTAGATGCACAGTATCCATTAAACCACCACAATAAAGAGGCATACAGCACAAGATGAGAACAATACAGAGGTACGCTATCCCTTACAATGCCCCAATACAGGTACACAGTGCAAGACAACCACAATACAGAGGCACACTATCCCTTAGATGACCCCAGTACAGAGGTGTGCAGCGCAAGGTGGCTGCACAGCATCTGCAACAGAGCCAAACACTCCATCTACCGGCCATGTAATGCTTTGGTATTAGACACCAACATGGATGATGACCACCTCACCTTCTCAGTGCGCTCAGACGTGTGCCTATGCCCCAACAATGCTGGCTGG
Organism: Hypotaenidia okinawae; assembly: GCA_027925045.1. NCBI lineage: Eukaryota > Metazoa > Chordata > Aves > Gruiformes > Rallidae > Hypotaenidia > Hypotaenidia okinawae. The sequence goes on from BSDF01000176.1 coordinate 5,940, forward strand.
GGAGCCTGCAAAAGACAACGCACAAAGCCAAATGCCAAGAGACTGCCCGAAACCAGTTCCCAACTCCCATTCCCTTACCTTGACCAACTGTTCACAGCCTCCGCCATTGAAAGGTGCCCGCACCGAGGTTCGTGCCGGGGTTATAAAACAAAGAAGGGATGCCTAGAACTCACCTGCAGCACAATACTGACCCGCTAAGAACAGCTCGCCTGGCCTGAGTCGCCTTCCCTGGAAATGGCTCACTTTCCTCCTCGCTTTCTACCACAAAAAGCAGCCACACACACAAATCTTAAAGATGGCACAGAGCCGCTGACCATCTCATCACACCGACCCCACCGGATGACCTACCTCCTTCGGGTCTTCCTCTCGACTCCTCTGTCGCTGCATCGGTACGCATCGTGACCGGCCCCATCATAAAAAAACCAAACAATTTATTAAGCAACTCAGCCTGATGCCAACTCATTGCTGCACCATTGCAGCAATTTAGGAACCCTATCTAGAGCGTAACTGCAGGCAGCCATCAAAATACAAACAGAAAAAAACCCCAGCAGGCATACCTCGGAGCCCCGCAGCCTTACACCCCTGCAAAATTCCATCTGCTTGTTCCAACGCTGAAGGGCCCCACCCAGGCAGCTCCCACCATCTCCCAGGAACAGGACGGAAAGGATGGTCCGCACACCTTGCAGACGGTACCGCCTTCACCGAGGCCTCCCAGGTGGAATCTTGCACGCTAACCCTGGACTCTTACTGCTATGTCACATCACCCCGACTCCACAGCCCTGGGCAGAGCAGCTCCATGCCAAACACACACACAGAATGACGCAATGCAGAACGCCACAGACGACGAGACTCCAAGACGCACAAAACCTGTCAGCGAGAAGGGCTCCTGGACAGGAGACGCCATCAAACAACGCCACCGAGGGGCGGACACTCTATGGCAAGCCCAGAAGAGAGGGGACTGGGATGGCTCGTTGGAAGGACTTACTGTCAGAATTGTGATGACGGACACGCAAGAAGCTTGCCTTCAAGACCTAATGACGTAAAAATGTGTGGAAAAAGCCTCAGACCATGAAAATGGGTGACTGGAGAGCAGAGCTCCTGACAGAGCCTGTGAGGATGCCACAAGAGAGGACTGACCAGAAACGTCTGAGACGCGAGGACAAACTGTGCCATGGCCTTGCTTGGCAAATCAAGAAGAACCCCGTGGGTGCTATGCTGATGAGCAAGCATGGGCATTCGAGACCCTAGAGACTGTGCCTGAGCGACACGCTGGGCGCCATTGAGCACAAAGAGGATGCTGACACCCAGAGAAGAACTAAAACACAGAAGACACACCAAACAACAAATGTAAAGACAGACATGGTCTGGAGCTGCCCTGCCCGGCACACCTTAGCATTGTTCTGGCAAGTGACCTGCTCCTCCGTGTGCAGCCTTACCCAGCCTCTCCCCCACCCCTCCCATCCTTGCGCTCTTCTCTGGCTCCTTCTACTTAGCTTTGAGGAGTCCGGGGATCCAAAATCTGTTCTTGACAGGACAAGATGGCTACTGTATGTCTGCTCACTGGGACGCTTTGCTGTGTCAAGCCTCGGGCACCACCTGTAAATCAAAAGAGATGGTTAGAGCTTCGCTGACACCATCACACCTGAAAAATTAATCACTGCTTAAGCCCACTAGTCTCAGCTCGCCTGGCCCAGGTCACCACCGGTGAGGTTCTATCTTCTGTACAGTCAGGAATATCAGAAAAGTACCACACACTTAGAACCAATAGATAGCTGGATAAGGTCAACTTACAAACCCCTAAAATTTCAATCCAAAAGAAACTTAAAAAACCCAAAACCAAACCTACCTATGAGAACACTTTTTATTATCTACATGCTGCTTAACATTGAGGACTCCTTAAGCTCTTACCTCAGGTGCATCTTCCTAAAAAGCAAAGCAGAATACAAAGCTCCATCTGCTGAATGAAAGCCAGAGCACTGACGCTGGAAAAAGCCAGCAGGAGAATGAGCTGCCTAGGGGAAGACCGGTGGCTTATATACCCCAGGCCCCACCCACCACCCTTCCCGTGGCCCCCTGGGAAAGGGGAGGGTCCTGCCTGCAGAAGATATAAAAGCACTGGAGGAGCTGGAGAGGGTTTTCTGACTTGAGTTAGCTTTGTAGGATGTGGGCTGCTGAATGGAGAAAGCAACTCTCACCAAAAACAATGATGCTGTTTCTTTCTGCAACTGCATCTGTTGTACTGGTATGTAAATAGTTTTAATTTTTCTGGGCTGTAAATCGAAACAGATAAACATTAGATGAAACTTGGTAGGAAAATGGCTACTACTATTATTATAGTCTATGTGCCTGTCATAGTTTTGTGTAGCTGGATGCTGAGAGAGAGACCCGGGGCTGCAGAAAATAGCTGCTGGAATGCTCTGCCAGCCACAAAAAGTGTAAGCATTGGCCAATTCAGGGCCAAAGTCGCTCTGACCAAGGCTAAGCCAATCAGAGATGGATTCATAGTGCCTCCAGGAATCGCATATAGGAGAAAAAAACCCAGAAACAGCAGTATTTTGCCACTGGAGAAGGGAGTGAGAAGATGCAATGAGCTGTGCAGACACCAAGGCCAGGGACAGTGGGAGAGGAGGCGCTCCAGGAGCCGGAAAGGAAAATGCCCCTACAACCTTGGGGAGAAACCTATGGTGGAGCAGATGTTCCCCCCCGCCCTCCACCCCCACCCCCCGCAATCCATGGAAAAGGCTGAGACCCCATGTATAACCCGTGGAGAGACTCCATGCTTGATAGAGCAGGTGGAGACATAGAGAAGATGCTGGGACCCTATGTTGGGATAAGCCTACAACTATGTTCCAGACAATGCTAAATGACAAAGGAGAAATAGATTCCTCAAGTCTCCACCAGCTGTGCCATGAGAACAACAAGCACTGTGACTCAGACAGCCTGGAAGAGAGATGAGAGTGGGGCAGCAAGGAGGCAGCCATGGATCGGGACATTTGTGGTAGGGATGGCCAGGTGGATGACTCGCTGCACCTCCTGGAACCTGCAAAAACCTGCTTTGCCTCGAGGCTTCTCTCCCTGCCTCTGCTGTATCTTCCTCTACAGTCTGGCCGCCTAAACCTCACCCGGCCAAGAGATGTTGGTGAGTGCCTCGACACTCTTCTCCTTCAGGTCCCTCCTTGTGGGGATGACTGGCTGTTGCAGTTTTGCATAGTTGGCTACTGACAGAGGGCCAAGTCTGGCAGAAAATGGCTGCTGGTATCCTCTGCAGGCCTGCCTATAGCGCCTCTGAGAATCACACATAGGAGACAAAGACTCCACCAGAACACGGAGTGCCAGAAAGGCTGCGAAGTTTAGCCCGTTAAGGGCATTGGGATGTCTATTTGCATATAGATGTAAGCAGTCGACAGACACAACAGGCTGGGAAGGCTGGGGGAGGGGTAGGCGCCCGGGTACCCAGGCGAGGGAGAGTTTGCCCCTGCAGATGGAGCTGGAGCACGTGGAGTAGCCGGAGGAAAGGACCCATGGAGGAGGCTGAAACCCGACCTGCCCGGTGCAGAGGCTCCACACTGGATGGAGCCGGTGGAGACACAGAGAAGATGCCGTGACTGATGTTGGGATGAGCCCCTGCCAGCACAAGCGACCTACAGAGATGAGCCAAACAGGTTTGCTGGAGGAGGCATTATAACCCCGTGGAGTACTGGGACTGAGAGACACTGTGATTTATTGCTGCCAGCCATAGCAGAGATGAAGCCCAGCGGGAAGAGATTTGCCTTGGAGAAAGTTGGTGGAGGACTGGCTCTCGTGGGTGAGATCCTACGGTGCAGCAGGGGCAGGTTGTGTGGAATGGATGCCCCCATCCCGGCCGAGAAAGAAATCATCTTGCAAAGGACTGACTAAAGCCCCCATCTCCTAGTCCCTGCCCCCCCGTCCTGTGCTGTGAGAAGGAGAGGGGAAGAAGGGAGCAAAATCATGGCTGCAAGGGAAGTCTGCTTTAGAATGGAGGGGTGGGGGAAGGTGTTACCGAGACCCCCACTTTCCCCAGTCCCTGCCCCTCCTGAGCTGCGACCGGGAGGGACGAAGGGAGCAAACTTCTAACCAAAAGCCTGCTAAGGAGGGAGTGGTGGGGGAAAAGTGTTTGCCTGGTTTGCATTTGTTTCAATATTGTTGGTTGCACTCCTGACTGGTTCTTTTTCACTGTTTTTCTCTTTAGTGTAATAAATTAGATAACACTCTCTTCAGCACTCTGTGTTGAGTCTGTTTTGCCCGCATCATTAGTGAGTTTGCCTCTTGAGCCGCCCAATTATATTATTTCTCCCCTGTCCAACTAAGAAGGGGAGTAATAGACTGATTTTGGTGGGCATCTGGCCTTTTGGCCAGGGCTCAACCACCACACTGACAAATTGATCGAGGCCATTTTTACATTTCCTAACAGCATCTTGAGCACAAGCACTGATAAGAAGCTAACAAGCATGAGAATGAAGTTAACAGGCATAGGAATCAAGGCTGCAACAGGAGCTCTTACATTCCAAAGTAGTAACAGAATCTTGATATCGTGCAGGTCATTTCCCCCCCCCCTTTCTCAGCCCCTACCTATCTGTATGAGAACTAGCTCTCTGTGTGAATCAGCTATCTTCCTTGAAGGTATAAAAGGCTGCAGCTTGCTTGAATAAAATGGAGTGTTTGCTTTTAACCATATTGGTGTACATTCATTTCCCAAGTGCCTCCTGCCCTTCCAAAGCCCTGGTAAAATTCATCTCACTGCTGATCCTGGATTTTGGGACAAGAGAGCTCATGACACTTCCTCTTTTGCCAAGCTTTCTCATCTCTTCCATAAGTCTTTCAAAGTTCCCGAATGGAGCTAAAGGGCTGGGGACTGACTGCCCTGGTCAATTGGAAAACTTTCAGAAGAGCATGCAGTAGGTCCTTGGAGAAACATGAGGCCATTTTAGCCTGGAAAACACCAGTTTATTAGGGGAGTACACCTGTTTTATTCTATATAAACTGCTTTCTGTCCTACAAAATGCTATTTCTAAGCTGTAAAATACATTTTAAAAACAGTTTTATTTGGCAAACTACCATTTTGACCCTATAAAACCATCAATTTGTCCTCTGTGCCCAAGGGTTAGTTGGGGGTCTGGGTGCGATTGGCCCTGGCCAAGGGCAATTTCCCTGCTGATCCTGGCCCAGTGATAGCTCCCAAAATACAGTTGTCAGGACTGAAAGATGTTCCCATCCTGAAATCTCCTGAGGTCTTCCATAGAGAGATGGAGAAATGGAAAATTAGAGAGACAGAGAGAGTGAAGGCAAGTGTGGGTGACCAGCAGAGCTGAAAGAGGCAGAGTCTGAAATGGAGAGAGAGGGAAGGAGAAAGCAATCAGAGCACAGGCGATGCAGTATGGAGGGATGAATGAAGAGAGACAAGTAGCCATACAAACTGAGATGGGGAAAGAAAAAGGTAGCAACAGGCTGCATTGTAGAGAGGGGAAACTTAAGGAAATCCAGGGGACAAGATAGAGGAAAAAATTCAAAATGAGGGGCAGAGAACAGGATCAATCAAGATGAAGAAATAAATCAATTGGCAATGAGTTGCTATGATCACCAATGACAGGCACGCAGAACCAGAGAGAGATAGAAATACCAAAAGGCTACAGGACTGAAGTTGGAATGCCAAAATAGAAAGTGGAGTCCAGACAGAAAGAAAGAGATAAAAAGAGAAAGAAAAGAATATCAAACATTAGTTCCAGGGGTGTCAGATTGAGTGCCAAATATACCAAAATCGCACAGAACCGAAAGAAAGAATATGGCCACTGTTTCCGAGGGGGGACGCTTTTCAGCGCCTCGCCGCCGGAACGAAAAGCGCCCGGAACCAAAGTCAGCGCGTCGTTGTCTCGCGGAGGGACGCTTTTCAGCGCCTCGCCGCCGGAACGAAAAGCGCCCGGAACCAAAGTCAGCGCGTCGTTGTCTCGCGGGGGGACGCTTTTCAGCGCCTCGCCGCCGGAACGAAAAGCGCCCGGAACCAAAGTCAGCGCGTCGTTGTCTCGCGGGGGGACGCTTTTCAGCGCCTCGCCGCCGGAACGAAAAGCGCCCGGAACCAAAGTAGGCGCGTCGTTGTCTCGCGGGGGGGACGCTTTTCAGCGCCTCGCCGCCGGAACGAAAAGCGCCCGGAACCAAAGTCAGCGCGTCGTTGTCTCGCGGGGGGACGCTTTTCAGCGCCTCGCCGCCGGAACGAAAAGCGCCCGGAACCAAAGTCAGCGCGTCGTTGTCTCGCGGGGGGACGCTTTTCAGCGCCTCGCCGCCGGAACGAAAAGCGCCCGGAACCAAAGTCAGCGCGTCGTTGTCTCGCGGGGGGGACGCTTTTCAGCGCCTCGCCGCCGGAACGAAAAGCGCCCGGAACCAAAGTCAGCGCGTCGTTGTCTCGCGGGGGGGACGCTTTTCAGCGCCTCGCCGCCGGAACGAAAAGCGCCCGGAACCAAAGTCAGCGCGTCGTTGTCTCGCGGGGGGACGCTTTTCAGCGCCTCGCCGCCGGAACGAAAAGCGCCCGGAACCAAAGTCAGCGCGTCGTTGTCTCGCGGGGGGACGCTTTTCAGCGCCTCGCCGCCGGAACGAAAAGCGCCCGGAACCAAAGTCAGCGCGTCGTTGTCTCGCGGGGGGACGCTTTTCAGCGCCTCGCCGCCGGAACGAAAAGCGCCCGGAACCAAAGTCAGCGCGTCGTTGTCTCGCGGGGGGACGCTTTTCAGCGCCTCGCCGCCGGAACGAAAAGCGCCCGGAACCAAAGTCAGCGCGTCGTTGTCTCGCGGGGGGGACGCTTTTCAGCGCCTCGCCGCCGGAACGAAAAGCGCCCGGAACCAAAGTCAGCGCGTCGTTGTCTCGCGGGGGGGACGCTTTTCAGCGCCTCGCCGCCGGAACGAAAAGCGCCCGGAACCAAAGTCAGCGCGTCGTTGTCTCGCGGGGGGACGCTTTTCAGCGCCTCGCCGCCGGAACGAAAAGCGCCCGGAACCAAAGTCAGCGCGTCGTTGTCTCGCGGGGGGGACGCTTTTCAGCGCCTCGCCGCCGGAACGAAAAGCGCCCGGAACCAAAGTCAGCGCGTCGTTGTCTCGCGGGGGGACGCTTTTCAGCGCCTCGCCGCCGGAACGAAAAGCGCCCGGAACCAAAGTCAGCGCGTCGTTGTCTCGCGGGGGGACGCTTTTCAGCGCCTCGCCGCCGGAACGAAAAGCGCCCGGAACCAAAGTCAGCGCGTCGTTGTCTCGCGGGGGGACGCTTTTCAGCGCCTCGCCGCCGGAACGAAAAGCGCCCGGAACCAAAGTCAGCGCGTCGTTGTCTCGCGGGGGGGACGCTTTTCAGCGCCTCGCCGCCGGAACGAAAAGCGCCCGGAACCAAAGTCAGCGCGTCGTTGTCTCGCGGGGGGACGCTTTTCAGCGCCTCGCCGCCGGAACGAAAAGCGCCCGGAACCAAAGTCAGCGCGTCGTTGTCTCGCGGGGGGACGCTTTTCAGCGCCTCGCCGCCGGAACGAAAAGCGCCCGGAACCAAAGTTCGGCGCGTCGTTGTCTCGCGGGGGGACGCTTTTCAGCGCCTCGCCGCCGGAACGAAAAGCGCCCGGAACCAAAGTCAGCGCGTCGTTGTCTCGCGGGGGGACGCTTTTCAGCGCCTCGCCGCCGGAACGAAAAGCGCCCGGAACCAAAGTCAGCGCGTCGTTGTCTCGCGGGGGGGACGCTTTTCAGCGCCTCGCCGCCGGAACGAAAAGCGCCCGGAACCAAAGTCAGCGCGTCGTTGTCTCGCGGGGGGACGCTTTTCAGCGCCTCGCCGCCGGAACGAAAAGCGCCCGGAACCAAAGTCAGCGCGTCGTTGTCTCGCGGGGGGACGCTTTTCAGCGCCTCGCCGCCGGAACGAAAAGCGCCCGGAACCAAGTTCGGCAGGTCACACTTTCCGGGGAGAGTTTTTTCAGCAACGCACACCCGGAACCAAAAGCACCCGGAACCAAAGTCAGCGCGTCGTTGTCTCGCGGGGGGACGCTTTTCAGCGCCTCGCCGCCGGAACGAAAAGCGCCCGGAACCAAAGTCAGCGCGTCGTTGTCTCGCGGGGGGACGCTTTTCAGCGCCTCGCCGCCGGAACGAAAAGCGCCCGGAACCAAAGTCAGCGCGTCGTTGTCTCGCGGGGGGACGCTTTTCAGCGCCTCGCCGCCGGAACGAAAAGCGCCCAGAACCAAGTTCGGCAGGTCACACTTTCCGGGGAGAGTTTTTTCAGCAACGCACACCCGGATCGAAAAGCGCCCGGAACCAAAGTCAGCGCGTCGTTGTCTCGCGGGGGGACGCTTTTCAGCGCCTCGCCGCCGGAACGAAAAGCGCCCGGAACCAAAGTCAGCGCGTCGTTGTCTCGCGGGGGGGACGCTTTTCAGCGCCTCGCCGCCGGAACGAAAAGCGCCCGGAACCAAAGTCAGCGCGTCGTTGTCTCGCGGGGGGACGCTTTTCAGCGCCTCGCCGCCGGAACGAAAAGCGCCCGGAACCAAAGTCAGCGCGTCGTTGTCTCGCGGGGGGACGCTTTTCAGCGCCTCGCCGCCGGAACGAAAAGCGCCCGGAACCAAGTTCGGCAGGTCACACTTTCCGGGGAGAGTTTTTTCAGCAACGCACACCCGGAACCAAAAGCGCCCGGAACCAAAGTCAGCGCGTCGTTGTCTCGCGGGGGGACGCTTTTCAGCGCCTCGCCGCCGGAACGAAAAGCGCCCGGAACCAAAGTCAGCGCGTCGTTGTCTCGCGGGGGGACGCTTTTCAGCGCCTCGCCGCCGGAACGAAAAGCGCCCGGAACCAAGTTCGGCAGGTCACACTTTCCGGGGAGAGTTTTTTCAGCAACGCACACCCGGAACCAAAAGCACCCGGAACCAAAGTCAGCGCGTCGTTGTCTCGCGGGGGGACGCTTTTCAGCGCCTCGCCGCCGGAACGAAAAGCGCCCGGAACCAAAGTCAGCGCGTCGTTGTCTCGCGGGGGGACGCTTTTCAGCGCCTCGCCGCCGGAACGAAAAGCGCCCGGAACCAAAGTCAGCGCGTCGTTGTCTCGCGGGGGGACGCTTTTCAGCGCCTCGCCGCCGGAACGAAAAGCGCCCGGAACCAAGTTCGGCAGGTCACACTTTCCGGGGAGAGTTTTTTCAGCAACGCACACCCGGAACCAAAAGCACCCGGAACCAAAGTCAGCGCGTCGTTGTCTCGCGGGGGGACGCTTTTCAGCGCCTCGCCGCCGGAACGAAAAGCGCCCGGAACCAAAGTCAGCGCGTCGTTGTCTCGCGGGGGGACGCTTTTCAGCGCCTCGCCGCCGGAACGAAAAGCGCCCGGAACCAAAGTCAGCGCGTCGTTGTCTCGCGGGGGGACGCTTTTCAGCGCCTCGCCGCCGGAACGAAAAGCGCCCGGAACCAAAGTCAGCGCGTCGTTGTCTCGCGGGGGGGACGCTTTTCAGCGCCTCGCCGCCGGAACGAAAAGCGCCCGGAACCAAAGTCAGCGCGTCGTTGTCTCGCGGGGGGACGCTTTTCAGCGCCTCGCCGCCGGAACGAAAAGCGCCCGGAACCAAAGTCAGCGCGTCGTTGTCTCGCGGGGGGACGCTTTTCAGCGCCTCGCCGCCGGAACGAAAAGCGCCCGGAACCAAAGTCAGCGCGTCGTTGTCTCGCGGGGGGACGCTTTTCAGCGCCTCGCCGCCGGAACGAAAAGCGCCCGGAACCAAAGTCAGCGCGTCGTTGTCTCGCGGGGGGACGCTTTTCAGCGCCTCGCCGCCGGAACGAAAAGCGCCCGGAACCAAAGTCAGCGCGTCGTTGTCTCGCGGGGGGACGCTTTTCAGCGCCTCGCCGCCGGAACGAAAAGCGCCCGGAACCAAAGTCAGCGCGTCGTTGTCTCGCGGGGGGACGCTTTTCAGCGCCTCGCCGCCGGAACGAAAAGCGCCCGGAACCAAAGTCAGCGCGTCGTTGTCTCGCGGGGGGACGCTTTTCAGCGCCTCGCCGCCGGAACGAAAAGCGCCCGGAACCAAAGTCAGCGCGTCGTTGTCTCGCGGGGGGACGCTTTTCAGCGCCTCGCCGCCGGAACGAAAAGCGCCCGGAACCAAAGTCAGCGCGTCGTTGTCTCGCGGGGGGGACGCTTTTCAGCGCCTCGCCGCCGGAACGAAAAGCGCCCGGAACCAAAGTCAGCGCGTCGTTGTCTCGCGGGGGGACGCTTTTCAGCGCCTCGCCGCCGGAACGAAAAGCGCCCGGAACCAAAGTCAGCGCGTCGTTGTCTCGCGGGGGGACGCTTTTCAGCGCCTCGCCGCCGGAACGAAAAGCGCCCGGAACCAAAGTCAGCGCGTCGTTGTCTCGCGGGGGGACGCTTTTCAGCGCCTCGCCGCCGGAACGAAAAGCGCCCGGAACCAAAGTCAGCGCGTCGTTGTCTCGCGGGGGGACGCTTTTCAGCGCCTCGCCGCCGGAACGAAAAGCGCCCGGAACCAAAGTCAGCGCGTCGTTGTCTCGCGGGGGGGACGCTTTTCAGCGCCTCGCCGCCGGAACGAAAAGCGCCCGGAACCAAAGTCAGCGCGTCGTTGTCTCGCGGGGGGACGCTTTTCAGCGCCTCGCCGCCGGAACGAAAAGCGCCCGGAACCAAAGTCAGCGCGTCGTTGTCTCGCGGGGGGACGCTTTTCAGCGCCTCGCCGCCGGAACGAAAAGCGCCCGGAACCAAAGTCAGCGCGTCGTTGTCTCGCGGGGGGACGCTTTTCAGCGCCTCGCCGCCGGAACGAAAAGCGCCCGGAACCAAGTTCGGCAGGTCACACTTTCCGGGGAGAGTTTTTTCAGCAACGCACACCCGGAACCAAAAGCACCCGGAACCAAAGTCAGCGCGTCGTTGTCTCGCGGGGGGACGCTTTTCAGCGCCTCGCCGCCGGAACGAAAAGCGCCCGGAACCAAAGTCAGCGCGTCGTTGTCTCGCGGAGGGACGCTTTTCAGCGCCTCGCCGCCGGAACGAAAAGCGCCCGGAACCAAAGTCAGCGCGTCGTTGTCTCGCGGGGGGACGCTTTTCAGCGCCTCGCCGCCGGAACGAAAAGCGCCCGGAACCAAGTTCGGCAGGTCACACTTTCCGGGGAGAGTTTTTTCAGCAACGCACACCCGGAACCAAAAGCACCCGGAACCAAAGTCAGCGCGTCGTTGTCTCGCGGGGGGACGCTTTTCAGCGCCTCGCCGCCGGAACGAAAAGCGCCCGGAACCAAAGTCAGCGCGTCGTTGTCTCGCGGAGGGACGCTTTTCAGCGCCTCGCCGCCGGAACGAAAAGCGCCCGGAACCAAAGTCAGCGCGTCGTTGTCTCGCGGGGGGACGCTTTTCAGCGCCTCGCCGCCGGAACGAAAAGCGCCCGGAACCAAAGTCAGCGCGTCGTTGTCTCGCGGGGGGACGCTTTTCAGCGCCTCGCCGCCGGAACGAAAAGCGCCCGGAACCAAAGTCAGCGCGTCGTTGTCTCGCGGGGGGACGCTTTTCAGCGCCTCGCCGCCGGAACGAAAAGCGCCCAGAACCAAGTTCGGCAGGTCACACTTTCCGGGGAGAGTTTTTTCAGCAACGCACACCCGGAACCAAAAGCACCCGGAACCAAAGTCAGCGCGTCGTTGTCTCGCGGGGGGACGCTTTTCAGCGCCTCGCCGCCGGAACGAAAAGCGCCCGGAACCAAAGTCAGCGCGTCGTTGTCTCGCGGGGGGACGCTTTTCAGCGCCTCGCCGCCGGAACGAAAAGCGCCCGGAACCAAAGTCAGCGCGTCGTTGTCTCGCGGGGGGACGCTTTTCAGCGCCTCGCCGCCGGAACGAAAAGCGCCCGGAACCAAAGTCAGCGCGTCGTTGTCTCGCGGGGGGACGCTTTTCAGCGCCTCGCCGCCGGAACGAAAAGCGCCCGGAACCAAAGTCAGCGCGTCGTTGTCTCGCGGGGGGACGCTTTTCAGCGCCTCGCCGCCGGAACGAAAAGCGCCCGGAACCAAAGTCAGCGCGTCGTTGTCTCGCGGGGGGGACGCTTTTCAGCGCCTCGCCGCCGGAACGAAAAGCGCCCGGAACCAAAGTCAGCGCGTCGTTGTCTCGCGGGGGGACGCTTTTCAGCGCCTCGCCGCCGGAACGAAAAGCGCCCGGAACCAAAGTCAGCGCGTCGTTGTCTCGCGGGGGGACGCTTTTCAGCGCCTCGCCGCCGGAACGAAAAGCGCCCAGAACCAAGTTCGGCAGGTCACACTTTCCGGGGAGAGTTTTTTCAGCAACGCACACCCGGATCGAAAAGCGCCCGGAACCAAAGTCAGCGCGTCGTTGTCTGGCGGGGGGACGCTTTTCAGCGCCTCGCCGCCGGAACGAAAAGCGCCCGGAACCAAAGTCAGCGCGTCGTTGTCTGGCGGGGGGACGCTTTTCAGCGCCTCGCCGCCGGAACGAAAAGCGCCCGGAACCAAAGTCAGCGCGTCGTTGTCTCGCGGGGGGACGCTTTTCAGCGCCTCGCCGCCGGAACGAAAAGCGCCCGGAACCAAAGTCAGCGCGTCGTTGTCTCGCGGGGGGACGCTTTTCAGCGCCTCGCCGCCGGAACGAAAAGCGCCCGGAACCAAAGTCAGCGCGTCGTTGTCTCGCGGGGGGACGCTTTTCAGCGCCTCGCCGCCGGAACGAAAAGCGCCCGGAACCAAAGTCAGCGCGTCGTTGTCTCGCGGGGGGACGCTTTTCAGCGCCTCGCCGCCGGAACGAAAAGCGCCCGGAACCAAAGTCAGCGCGTCGTTGTCTCGCGGGGGGGACGCTTTTCAGCGCCTCGCCGCCGGAACGAAAAGCGCCCAGAACCAAGTTCGGCAGGTCACACTTTCCGGGGAGAGTTTTTTCAGCAACGCACACCCGGAACCAAAAGCACCCGGAACCAAAGTCAGCGCGTCGTTGTCTGGCGGGGGGACGCTTTTCAGCGCCTCGCCGCCGGAACGAAAAGCGCCCGGAACCAAAGTCAGCGCGTCGTTGTCTGGCGGGGGGACGCTTTTCAGCGCCTCGCCGCCGGAACGAAAAGCGCCCGGAACCAAAGTCAGCGCGTCGTTGTCTCGCGGGGGGACGCTTTTCAGCGCCTCGCCGCCGGAACGAAAAGCGCCCGGAACCAAAGTCAGCGCGTCGTTGTCTCGCGGGGGGACGCTTTTCAGCGCCTCGCCGCCGGAACGAAAAGCGCCCGGAACCAAAGTCAGCGCGTCGTTGTCTCGCGGGGGGACGCTTTTCAGCGCCTCGCCGCCGGAACGAAAAGCGCCCAGAACAAGGTTCGGCAGGTCACACTTTCCGGGGAGAGTTTTTTCAGCAACGCACACCCGGAACCAAAAGCACCCGGAACCAAAGTCAGCGCGTCGTTGTCTCGCGGGGGGACGCTTTTCAGCGCCTCGCCGCCGGAACGAAAAGCGCCCGGAACCAAAGTCAGCGCGTCGTTGTCTCGCGGAGGGACGCTTTTCAGCGCCTCGCCGCCGGAACGAAAAGCGCCCGGAACCAAAGTCAGCGCGTCGTTGTCTCGCGGGGGGACGCTTTTCAGCGCCTCGCCGCCGGAACGAAAAGCGCCCGGAACCAAGTTCGGCAGGTCACACTTTCCGGGGAGAGTTTTTTCAGCAACGCACACCCGGAACCAAAAGCGCCCGGAACCAAAGTCAGCGCGTCGTTGTCTCGCGGGGGGACGCTTTTCAGCGCCTCGCCGCCGGAACGAAAAGCGCCCGGAACCAAAGTCAGCGCGTCGTTGTCTCGCGGGGGGACGCTTTTCAGCGCCTCGCCGCCGGAACGAAAAGCGCCCGGAACCAAAGTCAGCGCGTCGTTGTCTCGCGGGGGGACGCTTTTCAGCGCCTCGCCGCCGGAACGAAAAGCGCCCGGAACCAAAGTCAGCGCGTCGTTGTCTCGCGGGGGGACGCTTTTCAGCGCCTCGCCGCCGGAACGAAAAGCGCCCGGAACCAAAGTCAGCGCGTCGTTGTCTCGCGGGGGGACGCTTTTCAGCGCCTCGCCGCCGGAACGAAAAGCGCCCGGAACCAAAGTCAGCGCGTCGTTGTCTCGCGGGGGGACGCTTTTCAGCGCCTCGCCGCCGGAACGAAAAGCGCCCGGAACCAAAGTCAGCGCGTCGTTGTCTCGCGGGGGGACGCTTTTCAGCGCCTCGCCGCCGGAACGAAAAGCGCCCGGAACCAAAGTCAGCGCGTCGTTGTCTCGCGGGGGGACGCTTTTCAGCGCCTCGCCGCCGGAACGAAAAGCGCCCGGAACCAAGTTCGGCAGGTCACACTTTCCGGGGAGAGTTTTTTCAGCAACGCACACCCGGAACCAAAAGCGCCCGGAACCAAAGTCAGCGCGTCGTTGTCTCGCGGGGGGACGCTTTTCAGCGCCTCGCCGCCGGAACGAAAAGCGCCCGGAACCAAAGTCAGCGCGTCGTTGTCTCGCGGGGGGACGCTTTTCAGCGCCTCGCCGCCGGAACGAAAAGCGCCCGGAACCAAAGTCAGCGCGTCGTTGTCTGGCGGGGGGACGCTTTTCAGCGCCTCGCCGCCGGAACGAAAAGCGCCCGGAACCAAAGTCAGCGCGTCGTTGTCTCGCGGGGGGACGCTTTTCAGCGCCTCGCCGCCGGAACGAAAAGCGCCCGGAACCAAAGTCAGCGCGTCGTTGTCTCGCGGGGGGACGCTTTTCAGCGCCTCGCCGCCGGAACGAAAAGCGCCCGGAACCAAAGTCAGCGCGTCGTTGTCTCGCGGGGGGACGCTTTTCAGCGCCTCGCCGCCGGAACGAAAAGCGCCCGGAACCAAAGTCAGCGCGTCGTTGTCTCGCGGGGGGACGCTTTTCAGCGCCTCGCCGCCGGAACGAAAAGCGCCCGGAACCAAAGTCAGCGCGTCGTTGTCTCGCGGGGGGACGCTTTTCAGCGCCTCGCCGCCGGAACGAAAAGCGCCCAGAACCAAGTTCGGCAGGTCACACTTTCCGGGGAGAGTTTTTTCAGCAACGCACACCCGGAACCAAAAGCACCCGGAACCAAAGTCAGCGCGTCGTTGTCTCGCGGGGGGACGCTTTTCAGCGCCTCGCCGCCGGAACGAAAAGCGCCCGGAACCAAAGTCAGCGCGTCGTTGTCTCGCGGGGGGACGCTTTTCAGCGCCTCGCCGCCGGAACGAAAAGCGCCCGGAACCAAAGTCAGCGCGTCGTTGTCTCGCGGGGGGACGCTTTTCAGCGCCTCGCCGCCGGAACGAAAAGCGCCCGGAACCAAAGTCAGCGCGTCGTTGTCTCGCGGGGGGACGCTTTTCAGCGCCTCGCCGCCGGAACGAAAAGCGCCCGGAACCAAAGTCAGCGCGTCGTTGTCTCGCGGGGGGGACGCTTTTCAGCGCCTCGCCGCCGGAACGAAAAGCGCCCAGAACCAAGTTCGGCAGGTCACACTTTCCGGGGAGAGTTTTTTCAGCAACGCACACCCGGAACCAAAAGCACCCGGAACCAAAGTCAGCGCGTCGTTGTCTCGCGGGGGGACGCTTTTCAGCGCCTCGCCGCCGGAACGAAAAGCGCCCGGAACCAAAGTCAGCGCGTCGTTGTCTCGCGGGGGGACGCTTTTCAGCGCCTCGCCGCCGGAACGAAAAGCGCCCGGAACCAAAGTCAGCGCGTCGTTGTCTGGCGGGGGGACGCTTTTCAGCGCCTCGCCGCCGGAACGAAAAGCGCCCGGAACCAAAGTCAGCGCGTCGTTGTCTCGCGGGGGGACGCTTTTCAGCGCCTCGCCGCCGGAACGAAAAGCGCCCGGAACCAAAGTCAGCGCGTCGTTGTCTCGCGGGGGGACGCTTTTCAGCGCCTCGCCGCCGGAACGAAAAGCGCCCAGAACCAAGTTCGGCAGGTCACACTTTCCGGGGAGAGTTTTTTCAGCAACGCACACCCGGAACCAAAAGCGCCCGGAACCAAAGTCAGCGCGTCGTTGTCTCGCGGGGGGACGCTTTTCAGCGCCTCGCCGCCGGAACGAAAAGCGCCCGGAACCAAAGTCAGCGCGTCGTTGTCTCGCGGGGGGACGCTTTTCAGCGCCTCGCCGCCGGAACGAAAAGCGCCCGGAACCAAAGTCAGCGCGTCGTTGTCTCGCGGGGGGACGCTTTTCAGCGCCTCGCCGCCGGAGGCGAAACAGCCAGCGCCTCGCCGCCGGAACGAAAAGCGCCCGGAACCAAAGTCAGCGCGTCGTTGTCTCGCGGGGGGGACGCTTTTCAGCGCCTCGCCGCCGGAACGAAAAGCGCCCGGAACCAAAGTCAGCGCGTCGTTGTCTCGCGGGGGGACGCTTTTCAGCGCCTCGCCGCCGGAACGAAAAGCGCCCGGAACCAAGTTCGGCAGGTCACACTTTCCGGGGAGAGTTTTTTCAGCAACGCACACCCGGATCGAAAAGCGCCCGGAACCAAAGTCAGCGCGTCGTTGTCTCGCGGGGGGACGCTTTTCAGCGCCTCGCCGCCGGAACGAAAAGCGCCCGGAACCAAAGTCAGCGCGTCGTTGTCTGGCGGGGGGACGCTTTTCAGCGCCTCGCCGCCGGAACGAAAAGCGCCCGGAACCAAAGTCAGCGCGTCGTTGTCTCGCGGGGGGACGCTTTTCAGCGCCTCGCCGCCGGAACGAAAAGCGCCCGGAACCAAAGTCAGCGCGTCGTTGTCTCGCGGGGGGACGCTTTTCAGCGCCTCGCCGCCGGAACGAAAAGCGCCCGGAACCAAAGTCAGCGCGTCGTTGTCTCGCGGGGGGACGCTTTTCAGCGCCTCGCCGCCGGAACGAAAAGCGCCCGGAACCAAAGTCAGCGCGTCGTTGTCTGGCGGGGGGACGCTTTTCAGCGCCTCGCCGCCGGAACGAAAAGCGCCCGGAACCAAAGTCAGCGCGTCGTTGTCTCGCGGGGGGACGCTTTTCAGCGCCTCGCCGCCGGAACGAAAAGCGCCCGGAACCAAAGTCAGCGCGTCGTTGTCTCGCGAGGGGCGCCAGCGCCTCGCCGCCGGAACGAAAAGCGCCCGGAACCAAAGTCAGCGCGTCGTTGTCTCGCGGGGGGACGCTTTTCAGCGCCTCGCCGCCGGAACGAAAAGCGCCCAGAACCAAGTTCGGCAGGTCACACTGTCTCCGGGGAGACGCTTTTCAGCGCCTCACCGCCGGATCGAAAAGCGCCCGGAACCAAAGTCAGCGCGTCGTTGTCTCGCGGGGGGACGCTTTTCAGCGCCTCGCCGCCGGAACGAAAAGCGCCCGGAACCAAAGTCAGCGCGTCGTTGTCTCGCGGGGGGACGCTTTTCAGCGCCTCGCCGCCGGAACGAAAGCGCCTGAACCAAAGTCAGCGCGTCGTTGTCTCGCGGGGGGACGCTTTTCAGCGCCTCGCCGCCGGAACGAAAAGCGCCCGGAACCAAAGTCAGCGCGTCGTTGTCTCGCGGGGGGACGCTTTTCAGCGCCTCGCCGCCGGAACGAAAAGCGCCCGGAACCAAAGTCAGCGCGTCGTTGTCTCGGCGGGGGACGCTTTTCAGCGCCTCGCCGCCGGAACGAAAAGCGCCCGGAACCAAAGTCAGCGCGTCGTTGTCTCGCGGGGGGACGCTTTTCAGCGCCTCGCCGCCGGAACGAAAAGCGCCCGGAACCAAAGTCAGCGCGTCGTTGTCTCGCGGGGGGACGCTTTTCAGCGCCTCGCCGCCGGAACGAAAAGCGCCCGGAACCAAAGTCAGCGCGTCGTTGTCTCGCGGGGGGACGCTTTTCAGCGCCTCGCCGCCGGAACGAAAAGCGCCCGGAACCAAAGTCAGCGCGTCGTTGTCTCGCGGGGGGACGCTTTTCAGCGCCTCGCCGCCGGAACGAAAAGCGCCCGGAACCAAAGTCAGCGCGTCGTTGTCTCGCGGGGGGACGCTTTTCAGCGCCTCGCCGCCGGAACGAAAAGCGCCCGGAACCAAAGTCAGCGCGTCGTTGTCTCGCGGGGGGACGCTTTTCAGCGCCTCGCCGCCGGAACGAAAAGCGCCCGGAACCAAGTTCGGCAGGTCACACTTTCCGGGGAGAGTTTTTTCAGCAACGCACACCCGGAACCAAAAGCACCCGGAACCAAAGTCAGCGCGTCGTTGTCTCGCGGGGGGACGCTTTTCAGCGCCTCGCCGCCGGAACGAAAAGCGCCCGGAACCAAAGTCAGCGCGTCGTTGTCTCGCGGGGGGACGCTTTTCAGCGCCTCGCCGCCGGAACGAAAAGCGCCCGGAACCAAAGTCAGCGCGTCGTTGTCTCGCGGGGGGACGCTTTTCAGCGCCTCGCCGCCGGAACGAAAAGCGCCCGGAACCAAGTTCGGCAGGTCACACTTTCCGGGGAGAGTTTTTTCAGCAACGCACACCCGGAACCAAAAGCGCCCGGAACCAAAGTCAGCGCGTCGTTGTCTCGCGGAGGGACGCTTTTCAGCGCCTCGCCGCCGGAACGAAAAGCGCCCGGAACCAAAGTCAGCGCGTCGTTGTCTCGCGGGGGGACGCTTTTCAGCGCCTCGCCGCCGGAACGAAAAGCGCCCGGAACCAAAGTCAGCGCGTCGTTGTCTCGCGGGGGGACGCTTTTCAGCGCCTCGCCGCCGGAACGAAAAGCGCCCGGAACCAAAGTCAGCGCGTCGTTGTCTCGCGGGGGGACGCTTTTCAGCGCCTCGCCGCCGGAACGAAAAGCGCCCGGAACCAAAGTCAGCGCGTCGTTGTCTCGCGGGGGGACGCTTTTCAGCGCCTCGCCGCCGGAACGAAAAGCGCCCGGAACCAAAGTCAGCGCGTCGTTGTCTCGCGGGGGGGACGCTTTTCAGCGCCTCGCCGCCGGAACGAAAAGCGCCCGGAACCAAAGTCAGCGCGTCGTTGTCTCGCGGGGGGGACGCTTTTCAGCGCCTCGCCGCCGGAACGAAAAGCGCCCGGAACCAAAGTCAGCGCGTCGTTGTCTCGCGGGGGGACGCTTTTCAGCGCCTCGCCGCCGGAACGAAAAGCGCCCGGAACCAAAGTCAGCGCGTCGTTGTCTCGCGGGGGGACGCTTTTCAGCGCCTCGCCGCCGGAACGAAAAGCGCCCGGAACCAAGTTCGGCAGGTCACACTTTCCGGGGAGAGTTTTTTCAGCAACGCACACCCGGAACCGAAACGCGCCCGTAACCAAAGTCAGCGCGTCGTTGTCTGGCGGGGGGACGCTTTTCAGCGCCTCGCCGCCGGAACGAAAAGCGCCCGGAACCAAAGTCAGCGCGTCGTTGTCTCGCGGGGGGACGCTTTTCAGCGCCTCGCCGCCGGAACGAAAAGCGCCCGGAACCAAAGTCAGCGCGTCGTTGTCTCGCGGGGGGACGCTTTTCAGCGCCTCGCCGCCGGAACGAAAAGCGCCCGGAACCAAAGTCAGCGCGTCGTTGTCTCGCGGGGGGACGCTTTTCAGCGCCTCGCCGCCGGAACGAAAAGCGCCCGGAACCAAAGTCAGCGCGTCGTTGTCTCGCGGGGGGACGCTTTTCAGCGCCTCGCCGCCGGAACGAAAAGCGCCCGGAACCAAAGTCAGCGCGTCGTTGTCTCGCGGGGGGACGCTTTTCAGCGCCTCGCCGCCGGAACGAAAAGCGCCCGGAACCAAAGTCAGCGCGTCGTTGTCTCGCGGGGGGACGCTTTTCAGCGCCTCGCCGCCGGAACGAAAAGCGCCCGGAACCAAAGTCAGCGCGTCGTTGTCTCGCGGGGGGACGCTTTTCAGCGCCTCGCCGCCGGAACGAAAAGCGCCCGGAACCAAAGTCAGCGCGTCGTTGTCTCGCGGAGGGACGCTTTTCAGCGCCTCGCCGCCGGAACGAAAAGCGCCCGGAACCAAAGTCAGCGCGTCGTTGTCTCGCGGGGGGACGCTTTTCAGCGCCTCGCCGCCGGAACGAAAAGCGCCCGGAACCAAAGTCAGCGCGTCGTTGTCTCGCGGAGGGACGCTTTTCAGCGCCTCGCCGCCGGAACGAAAAGCGCCCGGAACCAAAGTCAGCGCGTCGTTGTCTGGCGGGGGGACGCTTTTCAGCGCCTCGCCGCCGGAACGAAAAGCGCCCGGAACCAAAGTCAGCGCGTCGTTGTCTCGCGGAGGGACGCTTTTCAGCGCCTCGCCGCCGGAACGAAAAGCGCCCGGAACCAAAGTCAGCGCGTCGTTGTCTCGCGGGGGGACGCTTTTCAGCGCCTCGCCGCCGGAACGAAAAGCGCCCGGAACCAAAGTCAGCGCGTCGTTGTCTCGCGGAGGGACGCTTTTCAGCGCCTCGCCGCCGGAACGAAAAGCGCCCAGAACCAAGTTCGGCAGGTCACACTTTCCGGGGAGAGTTTTTTCAGCAACGCACACCCGGAACCAAAAGCACCCGGAACCAAAGTCACCGGGTTTCAGTTTCCAGGGGAAGGTTTTTGACGACGCACACCCGGAACCAAAAGCACCCGGAACCAAAGTCACCGGGTCACTGTTTCCAGGGGGCGCTTTTCAGCGACGCACACCCGGAACAAAAAAGCACCCGGAACCAAAGTCGCCGGGTCACTTTTTTTGCGGGGAGGAACCATTTCAGCCCTGGAAATGGGGGGGGAAGGCGTGTCCAGAGTTGCCGATAACCATGAATTGGAAGGTGCAAAGGACAGGGGGACAACAACGAAAGGGACCCAAGAAAAGGTGGAATGATACTGAAGGGGAGACTATGAAGTGGCAGAGGACCAAGGAGGAGAAGCTATAGCAAGGAGAGATTAAGAAAGGGGGATGAATAAGGTAGTGCCAAGGTAGGGACCCAAAGGAGGGGGATAGAGAAGGGCAGGTGAACAAAGACAAGTGGAGAATGAAGGAGGGAAGGGCACCACAACCAGAGAAATCCAAGAAATGAGGGACTATAAAGGCAACACATACCACAGACTTAGGACGGGGAAGGTCACGAAAAGAGTTATCTCCCTCTCTGTGTTCCCCTCTAAGTAAGTGATGGGACACAAGGGAGGAGGAGGAATACAAGTGGGGGAGATAATGGAGGGACGGTGAAGGGGAGATAAGAGCAGGAAGGGGCAAAAAGTAAGGAACAAAGAGGGGGAATCACGGCTGGGGGACAGGAGAGAGGCAAAGGACAATGGAGGGGGAAGAAACACAGAAGGGGCAGGGGGACTGCACCAGGGGGACTAATGAGGGGACAAGAGGGTGCCCGGAGAAGGTAGGAGGTCAAGAAAAAAAACACAAAGAGAAAGGGGAAGGAAAGAGATACAGTGGGACACTAAGACAAAAGCAGAACGTAAGGGAGGGTACTAAGAGAAATCCAGGAATGAAACTGAACAGGAACAAACAAGGAGAAGGAGGGAGGACTAATAAGAAAGGTTACCAAACAAGGGACAGGACAAACAAAACAATTTAGATGAAGGTGGAGGGAAGAAACAGACAGACAGAGGGTGAAAGTGGGGAGAGACAGAGGACCGGGGTAAAAAGAGAAAGAAAGGATGGCAGACAGAGGGTAACAAAAGAAGGGGTCACAGGGTACAGAAAGACTGAGAAACAAACAGCACTGCAACAAAGAGAAACAGACAAAGAGCAGGTAATGACACAGAGGCAGAGACAAATTCTTAGTAAATAATGAGAGAAAAAGAAGAGAGCCCAAAGAAAAACTGACATAGAAAAACAGGACAGGCAGATACACAGACAATATGACATGAAAGAAACACAAAGACATAGATGATGAGGAGAGACAAAAATGAAAGGAGCAGAGAAAGACATATATACAGAGTGAGAGGAGGAGAAAGTCCAACTCAGACAAATAAAACTACATCACCAAATCCACAAAAATATTGACACTGAAAGAAAAGCACAAACCATATTATTATATCTCTACTTCTATGTTCTTTCTCTCAATAGTGTCTATATTTTATACATGATAACAGACGCTTAAGGTGCATTCTACACATAATTATCACCTCCAATGACACAACCCAATACACAGGCAGACGGCGCAAGGCAGGCCCGCTAATCCAGAGGC